>JASDQU010207392.1:8417-27618 GCA_032191745.1 Picea mariana
ATGGTATTGTGGGCTCAACACAAGGAAAGTCCATTGATATGGTGTTAAATCAATTGAAACAATTGTCGATACAACAGGCTATGGCTAGCCAGACCTTGAGTTCGGCTGCTCCCCCTACTCAAATGATGGATGTACATAGTGTGCAGTCGACGAACCCTAAGGCCAACCAATATCCTAAGGGGAAGAAGAAACAATGGAACAAGAAGGGTAAAGGGGACAAAAAATCTACTAACAATGTTGGCGGGGGAAAAACAGAGAAGAGGAAGTCGTAGTATACATGTAATATTTGCATGGAGGACCACCTGACTCATCTGTGCCCTAGACTTGCAGAAGCTCATAAGTTATTGGCGCAAAAACAACCTAATGTGCTGAGGAACCCATTTCCACATGGGAAAAACATGGCTCAAGCTTCAACATCCTCGAGTGCAGAAGGGGGCATTTAGGGACCCCCCGCGTCTACCAGTAATAACCTGGTTGTGAATGTTTACATGATGAAAGTCAAGGCTAACATAGTGACTAGGGCCCGAGATTATGGAATGCCGAAATCTATCAAAAAGGGAAAAGAATACACAAACCCACCCAATCCTCTCTAGATTGAGAAGACGGCGGGCGAAACAATGACATGCATCCTAAAAGGTGCATTCAATAAAGCTTCTCATAATTTGAACGTGAGGGCTGCTCAGAACTACTCCGTTGTGGAAGATTTGGCACAAACCCCTTGCGCGATGTCTGCTTTGGAAGTCCTCCAAAGTTTCCCTTTCTAGAGAAAGGCTTTGTTATCCACCTTGGGATCGACGGAGACTTGTAACCCAGGAGCAATCTTTCTTGATCCAACCGACTTGAAACCTCATTTTCCTTACCACGTTGTGTTTTAGATAGTAGTGGCTTACACCAAAATATATTTTACTTGAAACATCTTCCGTACTATGGTTGACGAGGGTGCCTCAACTTGCGTAATTTCATTGGCGTGTTACAAGGCCATTGGCCAACCCAGTTTGTCTCCATCACCTACATTGATTATGACATTTGACGGTCGCTCATTCAAACTACATGGAATCATTCCTTCTTTTCCCATGCAGTTGGGAGGAAAACCCGTGTGCGTTGAAGTTGAAGTGGCCGATGTGCCTCTTGACTGCAACCTTTTTTTAGGAAGGAGTTGGACTTATGCAATGCATGTAGTGGTTGCTACGTTTTTTGGGTCTTGTGTTTTCCGCACGAGGGTCGGATTATGAGCATTGACCAGTTGTCTTTCTTCCATCTTGACCCTTCATTGGGGGCATCCACAATCCTGATGATTGATAATCCTCAACCTGGCACCGTCAACTTAGGGGTTGGTTTGTGTCCATCATTGATGGATACTTTTGATTACCTGCACCCTTTTGGCGATGTCAAGCTTATATCAACTGTCCCCGGCCAACCTAGGGATGAAATCTTTCAAGTGTTGTCATTTCGAACGACTTAATTTCATGATCCATGGAGTATTCCTTCCTCACTGGATTTGATGGAAGGGAAAAGGAATTCTCACATGGCCATGCCCTTTTTTGCGGCTGAGGTTGTGTACAACATTGTCCAGCAAGCTTCGACCGACCCCTATTCGACTCCCGCATAGGGGTTAGATCTAATTCTCGAGCCTATTTGGGCTCAAGGTTATCTTTCCACTACCTATCCTTTAGACCTAGTATTTCCCTCTGATGAGGCGATTCTTGAGGCATTGATTGGTCCAGACAGACCTTGAGATGATCTTCATTATAGATCTTACTTTCTTCCGGAGTTAAGGAGAATAGAGGTGGGAGAATTCCTTTCAACCGTGAATAAAGATAGGGCTTGTCCTATTAATCTTTTGGCTATGCATGTAGTTTATGCCGAGGGTAATATGGAAAGTATCACTGAAACGATTCTCATAGATATCTCCAGAACCCTTAGCATTGTGGAGAATGTTTTCGTCAGAGCTGACTGCTCTCCCGAAGAGATTTGAATTTATACAGAGTTATTTAAGGAATTTCACAACGTTTTTTCCTGGTCTTACAATGAAATGCTAGGCATAGGCCCAAGAATCATCGAACATGAAATAATGAATTATCTTGATGCCAAGCTAGTTTGACAAAAGCTTCTTCCAGTGAATCCTTGAAAAGAGGTAGAAATTAAGGATGAAGTAGAGAAACTGCTTAAAGCCGGTTTTATCTACCTCGTGAAGTTGACAGAATGGGTGTCAAACCCAGTTCCAGTTAATAAGAAACAGGGTACAATTTGCATGTGCATGGACTTCCCTGACTTGAACAAGGCCTGTCCAAAAGATAATTTTCCCACCCCATTCATCGATCAGATTGTCGATGAATTCACAGGCTACGAGGTCTTTTCATTCATGGATGCTTTTTCAGGATATAACTAGATTCAGATCAAACCCGAAGACCAACATAAAAAAACTTTTATTTGTCCTTGGGGCATGTTCACATATCGTAAGATTCCTTTTGGCCTGAAGAATGCTGGAGAAAATTTTCAGCAGGCCATGTCGTTTTCTTTTCACGGCCTTAGACATATAGTCGAGGCATATCTTGATGATCTAGCATCACACTCTCGCAAGAGATTTGATCATCTTGCACACCTTCGAATAATCTTTGAACAATGTCGCTACTATCAGATTCACTTGAATCCTAACAAATGCAGCTTCTGCGTGACGTCAGGTCCTCTCTTAGGTTTCATTTTTTCGACAATAGGGATCATGGTCGATCCTCTCAAGGTTGAGAAGATAGTTCAATTGTCTCCCCCATTCACAATACCCCAGCTTCAAAGCTTACAGGGGAAAGAGAACTTTCTTCATAGTTTTGTCGTGAATTATGCTGAGATCACTAAAGGGTTTATGCATCTCTTGAAAAAGGGAGTCCCATTTTGTTGGGATGAAACCACTCAACACTCTTTTGAAGCGTTGAAACATGCCCTTACGTCTACCCCTCTGATCTGCCCCCCTAATTATAATAGAGATTTTGTGTTGTATTTGGCTGTTGCGGAGTCAACCATCGGCATGGTCTTGGTTCAAGAGGATGATTTGTTCAAGGATCAGGTTATTTATTACCTTAGTTGAGGCCTGGTTGGGCCGGAACTAAACTATTCTCATGTTGAGAACTTTTCTTTGGAAGCAATGCATGTTGTCCAACGGTTTCGTCATTACATTTTTCTTCGCAATACCACTGTCATTATCATTGTGAACCCTTTCCAATATGTGTTGACACAATGGGTCATTGGTGGAAAGATCAATAGATGGATTGTAATCCTCTAGGAATTTGACTTGGATTTTGTTTTCGTGAAATCCAAAAAAGTCGGTGGTCTTTGCTGAACTTATTTCGGAACTACCGGTCGAGTCTAGTGATATCACGCCCGAAGAATCACCTATTAAAGGAGATATTTTTCTAATCACATCTTCGAATCCCTGGTATGGGGTTATACTAGTCTATCTCCAGATTTTGAAGTGCCCTACTTCTGCTTCCCACAATGAGCGTCGATGAATTCTCCATCAGGCACAAAACTATCTCATACTCGATGACACTTTGTATCATCGAGGTGTAGATTGCATTCTTTGTCGGTGCCTTATTCACGAAGAATAAGAGCTCATTTTGAACGACTGCCACACTGGAGCATGTGGTGGTCATTTTTCTTGGTTGGAAACAACCCAAAATATTCTACGTGTCGATTACTTCTGGCCCTCATTAATCAAGGATTTTGTTGAGGAGGTCAAGAAGTGCCACCTGTGTCATATCTTCTCTCGGAAGATGCAGGCACATCCTACTCCTATGTTTCATGTCATTGTTGTTGGTCCTTTGACCAAGTGGGGGATTGATTTCACTACATGTCACCCGACTTAAGCTAGGGGGCATCGTTACATCATCGTAGCGATAGACTACTTCACAAAGTGGGTCGAGGCTATGCCAATGTTTAAAAATGATGGCAAAATATCAAATCTTTTCATTTTTAACCAGATAGTAGCAAGGTTTGACATCCCGAAGGATATTGTCACTGACCATGGCAGTCACTTCCAAAACAAAATGATGATCGAGTTAACATCAAAGATTGGGTTGATGAAAGAACATTTGTCACCTTATTACCCATAAGCGAATGGTCAGGTTGAAGTTGTGAATAAGTCTCTCAAGAGTATTCTTTAGCGAACGATCAATTATGCCAAGTCAAATTGGCATTTGATGTTGTACTCAATGTTGTGGGCCTACCAAACTTCTGTGAAGACTAATACTAGTTTCTCACCTTTTCAACTCATATACGGGCTGGAAGTAGTCTTACTTATTGAGTGTCATATCCCATCTTTAAAGTTGACAGTGGAATTACTGCCAGACACTTCACTGCTTGAGGAACACCTACTATATCTCGAGCACCTCGATGAGCAATGTAGTGATGCAGCCTCGGCCAATGAGGCTCATAAGCAACGAGTTAAGTGTCTGTATGATCGATCCGTTTGTCCTCAGATTTTATTCGAAGGCGATCTTGTCCTGGTCTATGATCAAGACAAGGATCCCCCAGGGGCAGGCAATTTCAAACCCATGTGGTTCAGACCGTTCATTGTGAAAGAGTTCTTAAAGAAGGGAACTTACCATCTGGTTGAATTTGAAGGAAATACCTTGGTGGAGCCTAGAAATGGGCTCTACCTCAAGAAGTATTACTCTTAGGCTGGTCACCTGGGTGACTTCTTGTATATATGTATAGTTCTAATACAATTTTTTGTCTTTTTTGTTTTGTGGACATGTAGTTATTTATGTCTTCTTTTTCACTCTGGTAGAGTCAAGTGAATCAGAGGTGCATTTTGCATTCGCGGACGATGCTAGACGACACACTTGAAGGCTTGCTTCCATAGCTTGGGTGATTTTCACACATGGAGGCCAGTTGCGATCTTTTGGAGGTATTTGTCTAGGTGGTTCTACAAACAATGTCACCGAGTACAATGTAATGATAGAGTTTCTTCGTGACGCTTTGTTGCATGGCATTTCACACCTCCGGGTCTATCTAGATGCTCAGTTGGTTGTGTCCAAGTTGAATCGAGTTTACCACGTGTATGATCCTACTTTGCACCAATGTTTCCTTAGGGTACGTCTCTTAGAATGTTACTTTGATTACATTACGTATATCCATGTTCCTAGGAGATTTAATCATATGAAGGATACTCTAGCTAATCAAGTATTAGATTGGCATGTAGCACACACATATAAAGAGAAGCACACACATACACATGTACATACATTTGTAAAAATGTGATCCATAAGAAAAATAAGATGTATATATATATATATATATATCAAAAGTGTTATGAGTACATAGGTGGGTGTGAACGCCTCAAAAATATGGTTCAATATACATCCTTGGGCTTATGCCCTCAAAACATACATGTACAAGAGTGCCCTCGGCACATATAAAGTCTAGCCTATCTAAGCTCAGTGATATAGATTTTATGAGGAGAATGAAATGACTATAGATTATTAATAGCTTCTTAACACAAAATAACAGAGATACAGTAAAACTGGTTTTCTATTCAATAAGGAAATAAGCTGAAACTGTAAAATGCAGCAGAAACAAGCTTGTTGGAATGGTGGCGGCTTATCTCTGAGAAGAGATGTGACGGTTGTGCTCATTCGCAAGAAGATGATTACAATGAGGCTCTAAAGGCCTTTTTAAAATAAAAAGGAATGCAAAAAACCCTATACATCCAAAAACCTAACCCTAGGAGATGAAGCAGTAAAAGTCATGTGGGCCCCATTTGGGTAAGTTAGTACATCAACTTCCCGGGGTCGTAATGTTTGCATACGATCTCCGTTTTAGCTGTATGATATCCCATTGGAAAGGTATTTTCGAGGAGATTCATTTTTGGGGTAATATCAAAGGAAATTATATATTTCTCCCCATTTTCCAAAAAAACATCATTTAGAGCCTCAAAACGGCTCTGGAAGTGAAAAACTGCTAAAAATAGTAAACTACCAAAATTGCCACAAAATTGTTTTGAGCCAGTTGGAAAAGGTGGGTGGCCACCAATATACACATAGATCAATCCTCCCTTATTAGGAAGCAATGGTCTCCATTTCATTGAGTTCTCCCATCAGATGAGGAAATTTCTACTGAATTTGACCCCGGGTGAGCCACTTGCCTTGGTTCAGGAGTTGCCTTGCTTTGACGACTCAATAAAGATAGATCCTTTGTTGTCGAGTGCCCTTGATATGTGTGTCCACAATCTAATCACTAGATTCCTGTTGTATGCAGTAGGGGTTGAGCTATGTTGGTGTCAATTGTTCTGCTGCTTCCGAGGTGTCCAATAATGGTGGGAAATAAGGGTGAAGGAGATCCACGTTGAACACTGGGTGTAGGCCAAGGTAAGGAGGAATGTTGAGCTCAAAAGAATTATCCCCCATGACCTTGGTGATGGTGTACAACCCATAATGTAGTGGGTGAAGCTTCCGATGGGGTCCTGTAAGGTGTTCTTTCTGCAAGTGCAACCAAACTTTGTCGCCCACCTGAAACTTATGTGGAACCCGATGTTGATCATGGTGCTTTTTGTACTTGTCATTGGACTTCTATAGGATATCCTGAACATGTTGGAAGATGTGATGGATCCACTCAATGAACCAGGTGGATTTTTCATCTTTATTTGGATCAGGAGATGAGTCGGTCGAGGTGATCGCAAAGGGAAGTGCAACATCTATGGGACCCAATGGTTGGAATCCCAACCCCACCTGAAAGGGGCTGTGGCCAGTTGAGCTATGTAGGACTTAGTTGTAGCTATGTTGGATATAGGGAAGGATATCATCCCATGTGCAAGGGTGCTTGGAATTATACATGCAAAGGATATGCACAATCATTCGATTTATGACCTCGGTTTGGACATCTATCTGGGGGTGGAAGGTCATGGATTTGGTGATCTTGGTGTCCAGCAAGAAACAGAGGCTTGACCAGAATGTGTTGAGAAATTGACTATCCTGATCTGAGACAATGGTTTGTGGGATTCAAAAATGTACCCATACTCATTCAAAGAATATCTTGGAAGTGGCCTCTGTTGTGATCCTCTTCTTGCAGGCAACCAGAATCACCATCTTAGAAAAGTGATCAACAACCACAGAAACAAAGTCATTTCTCTGCTTGGTGGAAGAGAGGCCTGACATGTAGTCCATTGAGATGGATTCTCATGGCATGTAAGGAGTAGGAAGAGGGGTGTACATGCCATGTTTCTTAGTGGTTGGTTTGGAAATAGCGCAAGCAATGCAGGACCTGATATACTTGTTGATCTCTTGTTGAATTTTTGGCCAGTAGAAATGTTTCTGTAGCATCGCCACTATCTTTTCGACGCCGAAGTGTCCTACCACTCGACTATAGTGGGCTTCCTAGATAATATTCACTCTCTCTCTTGATGGAACACATATATGGCCTAGATAACACAACAACCCATCCTAAATATGGAAATTATGGACAACTGCGTTTGCACCCAACATTTGGTAGGTGGTGGAGAAGTCTGAGTCTGTCTCATAGAGTTGGGGCCATCCAGAGGTCTCATGGCCACAAGATTCTAGCACCGTGGTGAGTGTCGTGACTGGCAGTCTGCTGAGGAAATCAGGGACATGATTGGTGCATCATGTTTTATACTTGATGTTGAGATGGAATTGCTGCAAGTATGTGGACCACTTTTGATGAAGGTCATTATGAACTTTTCCTTGTGTCTACATAAACTGTAGTGGCTTATGATCAGTCTATATGACTGTCTCCTACCCAAGAATGTAATATCTCCACTAGTGACAGGCTTGTACAATGGAGTACATTTCTTTATCGTAAGCAGGGTACTTGCATACAACATATGATAGTGTCTCACTATGATAGGCCATGGGGTGGTTGTGCTGAGTGAGAACGACGCCCACAACGTAGTCTGAAGCACCTGTCTCGATCTTAAAGGGCTGTTGTAGGTCTGGAAGTGAAGGTATTGGGGCTGAGCACAAGCACTACTTCAAATCATCGAATGCTTATTGTTGGGACCGACCCCACACAAATTTATCCTTACCACCACCCTTGTTTATTTGGTTGAGGGACCATGTAATATGGGTGAATCCAAGCATGAACTTGCGATAGAAATTGGCAAGGCCCAAGAAGATCCGAAGCTCAGTGAGTGTGGCTGGGGATGGATAGTCATGGATGACTTGGATATTGGTTGGATCCACATGTACGCCATGTTGATCAATGATGTAGCCCAGGTAATGGACCCTATCCATGTTGAAGGAGCATTTTTCCAATTTGGTGTATAGCTTTTGCTGCTGCAGGGTGTGTAGAACCTGCTGAATATGCTACAAGTGTTTAGCCCAAGTCTTGTTGTAAATGAGAATTTCATCAAGATACACCACTACAAACGTATTGGTGAATGGTCACAAGATATCATCCATCATCCTCATGAAAGTGGTTGGAGCATTTATCAAACCAAAGGGCATGGCCAACCATTTAAAAAGGCCTTCCTTTGACTTGAAGGCGATCTTCCATACATATGTCTGTTCTATCGGGACCTGGTGGTAGCCAGACTTCAGATCAATCTTACAAAAGTATTTGGCCCTTGTGAGTTGATCAAGGAGGTCATCGATTCAGGGAATCAGGTACCAGTTTCTGACTGTGATTTTATTCAGAGCTCGGTAATCAATACAGAGTCGCCAGGCTCCATCTTTCTTCTATACCAACATGATTAGTCTCCCACAAGCTGATGAGATGGGATGAATGTGCCTCTTATGGAGAAGTTCTTGGATTTGTCACTTGATCTCCTCATTCTCTAACAGAGAGAGGCGATAGAATGACCCATTGGGAAGCAATGCATTGGGATTCAGATCAATGGGGTGCTTGACCTGGAAATGTAGAGGTACCTCGGTAGGTGAGAAGAATATATCCCAGAATTATTCCACAACCTTATCTACTTTATTCTACTGTGTGGAGAGGTCGGTAGTAGAGACCCTGGATGTGGCTGTGATATTTCACTTATTCTAAGAGCGAATCACGACGAATACAAAATTCACCGTCTGAGAGATGACCTTCCTGCATTTCTTAGTAGAGATCAAGGAAGTAGCACTAGGTGGGACTTCCTTGAGTATCCTATAAAATTTCCTGTTCAAAGTAATAATAACACTACGAGGCCTAGACTCATATACAACATGACATTTCCATAAATAAGGTTGGCCCGAAAGAACATCATAAACTTCAAGAGGAGAAACATCACACAATACCTCGTCTTTGAAGGGATTGATGCCGTACGACAGTCAACCCTGTTGGCTGATGCGGAGATCGCTTCCTTGGTGGAGCCATCCAATGGTGTAGGGTTGTGGGTGAGGCATTGTTAGCAGGGAAAACTGCTTGATGACCTCTGCTGAGATTAGGTTCTTCTGGCTACCTCTATCAATGATGAAGTGCAATGGGGTGCCTTTTACCCACATTTGTGAATGGAAAAGGTGCTCTCCTTCTTATGGCTCATCTGGTTCACCAGGCTAGAGCTTGGTGGTAGCAACGGTGGCACTAGGTTTCGAATCAATGATCTATATTCCCCTTTCTAGTTCTAGCTCAGAGTCAGAACCTGCATCTGATTTAGAGGCTTTCACTTCAGCCACCAACAACTGCTTTGAGAAGAAGTCAACAGTGTTATGCCAAGGGCTCTTATGGAAGTCGCACCACTTCCCGATATCTTTCTTTGTCTTTCTAGTGTCCTTTGCTTGCGGCTTGGACTGGTTGTCCTGATACTGTCCATCTTTTCTCTGTCCTTTTTTCTATGGGTTGGGGCCACCCTTTCCTTGCTTTTGTTGTGAGGGGTTCCCAAGCCCAAATTGTCGTGTCTTTTGTTTGAGCTTCTGCTCCATTTTGACGACATATCAGTAGGCCGTGCCCAAGGATGAGATGTCCAGAAATTCCATTTTGATCTAGATGTATCTATGTAGAGCACTGCGATACTTGAGCACCAGATGTCGCTCCAAATCTTTGATACCCAGCTTGGTGCGCAAGCTATGGAAGATATTTGTGAAATCTGGCACTGCTTGGTCTCTTTCTTACCGTAGTGTGGTCCATTTGGTATACAAGTTGTCATAACTTCCAACAGGGTAATATTGTTCCTTAATAAAATCCATGAAGGATTCCTAGGTAGTCGTGACTGTAAATAATGAAGGTTCCTCTGTTTCCTTTTTCTCACAGAAAGTTTCCCACCAATCTTTGACATGGGGAACTACTTTGAGGAGTGAAAAAGTAATATTTTCTCTATTCGAAAAGTTATGGATAGAAAAATACACTTCTAGTAGATTCAACCACTTTTCTACAACATATACATCTATATGACCTTCAAATATAGGAATATCAAATTTTATTTGTACCTTGAAGGGGGTGGCGCCTCCGCTAGAAGAAGATGCGTCGCCTATTGGTAGCCACCAAAGAATTTGCGTGAAACTATCCATCATCTCGTTCCTCTGTTGTGTGAGGGATTCCTCGATCAATAGTTTGAAAGGATATCTTGTCCTGTCATCTTTCTTTTCTCCTGCCATGAGAGCTTTTGTCCTCAGGAGAAACAAGCTCAAGACCCAACTCTTTGTACTTTGACCTCGTTGGGGACATGCATTAAGACGATAAGGAGCAGACCACTCTGCTACCACTGATCCATATTTTATGAGTAGAAAAAAATGAATACAGATTATTAACAGGTTCTTAACACAAAATAATAGAGATACCATAAAACTGGTTTTCTATTCAATAAGGAAATAAACCAAAACTATAAAATGCAGCGGAAACAAGTTTGTTGGAATGGTGGCGGCTTATCTCTTAGAAGAGATGTGACAACTGTGATCATTCACAAGAAGATGATTACAATGAGGATATGAAGGAATTTTTACAATAAACAGGAATGCAAAAAACCTAACCCTATGATATGAAGCGCCAAAAGTCATGTGGGCCCCATTTGGGTAAGTTAGTACATCAACTTCCCGGGGTTGTAACTTTTGCATATGATCTCTGTTTTAGGTGTATGATAGCCCATTGGAAAGGTATCATCAAGGAGATTCATTTGGGGGGAAATGTCTAAGGAAATTACATATTTCTTCCTATTTTCCCAAAAAACATTGTTTAGGGCCTCAAAACGGCTCCGGAAGTGAAAAACTGCTAAAAATAGTAAATTACCAAAAATGCCAGAAAACTGTTTTGAGCTAGTTGGAAAAGGTGGGTGGCCACTAATATCCACCTATATCACTCGAGGCCTATTGGCCCTGCCATAATGAATAACAACGTTGACTAAACACCGGAAGAGCTGGACCCACATACGTGGCACCCCCACTACATGAGGTTGCATGGAGGGCGGGAGATCCTCGATCTCGGCCTTGGGTACTGTATGAGTAAGCCCAGTGAGGTTGCGATCCTCTCCTCTCAAAACCATCTCATCCTCTCCAACTGGAGGTCCCCCTATGACTTCTGGTCCACCAGCTGCTGTTGGTCCCGCCTCTAGTCGAGGACATCGCCAAGTCCACACAAAGTCTGTTGGGCGCATTCATACCACATATGTACATAGCATATACATGAAAGTCAATACTCTATACACACATAAAAATTATATATACAAAAGAAATTAAAAAATTAAATAATATTAAAAACAAGTTACCTATCTCTCCTCGCTCCTCTCCAGGAGGCATGAGCATGTCTGGGTCCCTAGAAAAGTTGATTCCGGCATAGGGGTAGTCCTCTATCACCGGAATATGTCGTGCCCACTAGTCAAAAAATGTGTCATCGAAGGCCTCTATGGTCCTCCCTCCCCCCTGTCGTGGCATCAATGCTGCCCATCTACATACTGCTGGGAAGGAGGCCACATGCCCCCGCACAGTCTCTCTAGGACTTAGACTGGGTACTCTCTCGAATAAAAATGAGCATATAATAGTACCAAACCCAAAGTTTTTGTTACTGCATTCCCAACACTCTGTCAGCTGTCTCTTCATGCATGTGAGCATGGTCATACTCCAGTCAAAGATATGTGCATCTTGGCACTAAATAACATAATGCATGTGTGCTCGGGAAGCCTGGTGAAGGGTCACGGATCCAGTAATCCGTCCAATCAGTAGAAACATCACTCATAGAGTCAGACTCATGATCTTGTGAATAGGCACCTAAGAACCTTCCTTCTCAGTGTTGACCTCACAGTACATCCAGATGTAGTCCTCGATGTTAAGAGGACCAGGGGGGAAAGTTCGTAAATTAACTAGTTCCCCTCTCCTCGAGAGCCCAGTCATAAAGTAGATATCCTCAGTCGTCGGAGTCAATGACTGCCCCTCTATCATGAATGCCTCTGCATCTGGGTGCTAGTAACCAACAAGGGCGTTCAGTAGCCTGGGTTGTGCCCTCATAAAAGGACACTGGAATAAATTCTATAACCCACATTGTTTCAATGCGACGATGGCTAAAGGGTCCTCTTCGACCAGTATGTAGATATCCTCGTGTTCCCTCTCCCTCCAGTGGACATACATCCTGTTCCATGAAAAATTAAAGGAGTTATCTCATTCTTTTTAAAATTTTCCAAGCTTTTGAGGGTGTATGTAGGCTATTTTGGCCTCAGTCATGTATGTACGCAGGTAGAGTGTTTTCTTCCTGAGTACATACGCGGGCTATCCTTGGACAACCCATGTACACATAGGGCATCCCTTTTTAGGAGAGCACGCCCCCTCAAAAAAAAATGCATAAAAGGCTAATTGAAATGCAAGAGGGATGCATTTGTACTTACTTGGTCCAAGTGGAAGTTCATTTCATCCACTGAAGCTCCCAGAATCAATTTTTTTAGAAAAGGGGGTTTTTCTCCTTTTGGTCAATTTTTAAATTGCAATAGTGAAAAATGAGCTGTCATCTTCTATTTATAGACGTTTTTGGCCCTTTTTGCCACTTTTTTAATTTCTTATTGGACGTTATGATACACTTTTTATTTTGGTTTGGTAACCTTTTGGGATGGGTCACTTTTGGTATCCTTTGGTAAAAGTCATTTTTTTCCAACTTTTTGCATATAAGTTAGGATTTCACCTCCAATTTATGCATCTCGTTGTATTTTATGCTTTTCTATAGGATCAACCCCACCAAAGTACAACACAGAACCTTCCTTGCTTCTCTAGAAGTGTCGTAATTAAGTGGTAGAACCTATCGTTACATGGATGCCCTAGGTAGATCCTTGTTGCATTTTGGTGTCCATGCTGTCAGTAATAACTATAGGATCGAGAGTCCTTTTTATTCATGTTATGATTACGAGAATGAGCCTCATTTGTCTGATGCACTATCATTCTTGGCCTCACCCTCCGGACTCCCAAATGAGCATGCTTTGTTGTCTTTCAAGCTCATTTTACAATTCGAAAGCAACATCCGACAAGACTATATTTATGATTTTTTATCTTGTCTGGATTAACTGAGAAAAGTAGCCCCCTGGAGTCATCTTTAAGCCCTTTTCAGACTCTCTAAACATGAAAATATTTCTAAGCAATCTTGTTTCCCTTCACGCTCGCCAAACTCAAATTTGAAGGCATGTTTGTCCAACGGTAGTTTGCCCCTTTTTTGGTCCGGACGGTCAATTTCAAGAATAAAGGTATGCTCTATGAACTTCGGTTCACTAGAAGAGTATTCTCAAGCGTAAGTTTAACCCTTTCTTGGGCCCAAGGGACTAAATATTCAAAAAAGGAACATTCTCCTTGGTTTTGGTTTATCACCTTTTTTGGGCCTTGGAGATTACTTACGAAAAAGAAACCCCCACGGAGGCCATAGTTAATCTCCTTTCAAACTCCCTAAAATTGAAAAGATCACCGAGTGACCTTGTTCTGTCACACTCATTAAATTGGTCCAAAAGAACATCTACTAGCATGAGTTTACCCCTTTTTCCAGCCTATAAATTATAGCGGAAAAAGGTACACCTCAAGAGATTCGTCTCGCCGGGAGAGTTCTCCTCAGTAACTTTTATACTTTTTCAGGCTAAGGAGACTAAACTCAGAAAAAGGCAGTGAGTCCATAGTTAAGCTCTTTTCAGACTCCTTAAAATTGAAAATATTTTCGAGTGATATTGTCTTTATTACACTCGTTAAAATGGTTTTGAATAGACATCTCTTCTATGCAAGTTTCCCCCTTTTTCGAACCGAATAGACTATCTCCGAAAAAGGTACTCCCTAGAGTCTTCTTTTACGTTTTTTTAGACTCTTTAAACGTGAAAAAAATACTGATATTACCTTCTATGGGATCGTTCAAATTACATTGAAGGGGGTTTCATTGTGTCTTGCTTAATATCATTTGCATCTTTGTGCCTTTCCCCTAATTCCGGCTCCATGTAGCTCTCAACTGAACCTTTAAAGAATGCCTTATACACAAGCCTTGTAGCACTTTTTGCCTCTGCGACCCGGCACCTTGACCCATGGAGGAATTTTCCCTAAGTGTCCTTTTCCTGCACATGTCTCCTTGCTCTGAGCATTAGTATGTTCCTTGCGCTTGGAACTAGTATGCTTGCTTGTGACACTCGTTCCTCCTTTCTAACGTAGCATTCTTTATTCTTTTTCAAGCTCTTTAAAACATTGAAAAAGACAAAAAAAAATAAAGTGTTCCAAAAAGAGGGGACGAGAAATACGTATTCTTTTTTCAGCAGCACAAAGAGTAGCCCTTGGAAAAATCACATCCTTTTGTTTGTTCATCAAGCATTTGGATCTAGTATGACCTTAGGAATTTGTTCTTGCTATATAGAGTTGTGTTGTCCTCCATTTGGTTACTCTTCTAGACACATGGAGAGTTTGTGTTGCCTCCTGAATCGTGAACTTATGTCAATTTCATGCTGCCTGAGTTTGATCATCTGTCATTCTTTTGTCCGAGGGAAGTTTCACCCATGTTGTGTCTCTTTTGTCACCTAAATGAGAAAAATCAAGACGCTTACAAGCCTAGCTGGGTTAGCTAGGTAGGACAACATTGAATGCAAGAGTTAGAAACATCAAGCATAAGAAATAATCAAAGAACTAATGCTAATAACAATAAAAGAAATTAAACTAGAGTGCATAAGGGAAATAGAGCAAAAATTAAACAACATTCATGCCACCAATGGATAAGTTGTATTAGTGGAAAAACACCAAAGACAAAGGGAGACTTATGGGTCCCCTCTTCCTCCAAGGGAGGGATTTTGAACCTCCAATGATTGAGCTCTTCTTACAAGTAACACACTAAAAAGAAATGGTGAAGAAAATCCAAAGCACATTCACTCAAGAGGTGATATGAATGGCTAAATGAAATGGTGCTTGCATGCTCTTGATGGGAAAAGAGGATTCCCCAAGAGAATATAGGCAGCATAACAATACAAATGAATTCCTTGAAAATATAGTGCACCCATGGCCTCCTTTTATANTAACCAGTCCATAGTGTGAACAAGGGGTTCTTTAGGGCACCCTTAGGTCTTTGACCATCCCCCCACTCGGATTCATCTCAGATTTGGGTGTCAAATCAACTTGGGAGATGAAACAAAAGTGGGTGGAAGGCAAACCAAAATCATAAATGCATCGTTCTGAGGTGTGCTTGACTTTTTGCATCCAAAGTCACGCATCGGGCGCATATGCTATTTTTCGGCATTATTCGACCATCGCACATGCGTGCGCTGTCTTTGTATCTTTTGCGCATGCTGCTTTTTTAACTAGTTGTATAGTTTTGTGCTCTTTGGAAATGCATTCTTGAAGCTATGGGTGAACTAATGGGTGTTTGAAGATGCTGGATTCCTGTAACCATTTGTAGACAAAATTCTAGTTATAACAGATGCGCCCTAATGTGTGAGGTTAGCAGCATACATATAGCCGAAATACATCAATGTTTCTTCTACTGAGAGTACTTGTGTAAGAAAGAGTGTTTGAGGGGAATTGCAAGAGCGACCCATTGGAGGGAGAGCAAAACCTGTAGGACCCAAACCTTTTTCAAGGTGTGGAAAAATAAAACTGTGTACAAACAAGGCGGACATGCCCCATGCTTGTGTCATGTAACTCAAAAAGTGTAATACAGTAACTGAAGTTGTGTGTTGATGTAGATCACTGTAGCGCCCTCCAGGGTGGTTTGATAATGACAGAGGATAATTCTGATGGTGAATAAACTATGAAAAAAGGTAAGGACACCTGTGAGAATTTTGTCGATGATACGTAGGCATTGATATCTTATCAAATTTCACAGGTCTTTGGCATATATGAAAACAATTGCAATAGTCGCAAAGTAAGACCCACTGTAGCATGAGATGGTGTCGAAGTCGAATGCTACATGAGTCAATGACAACAGAGAATAATGATGGTTCTCTCTGTGTCATCCGAGACTCCTCATTGTAAAAGTAATGAGAGCCAAGATACTGTCTCCCTTCTGAAAACTATGCTAATGTCGACAGAAAGGGGGATCTAACTTCAAGAAGCAAAGGGATTTATGAAATCCACTGGATGAGATCAAGAAATGATGAGGTACATGGGCAAGGTCAAGAGGCGGTGAGACTCAAGACTACCCTTGGTTGGGGATATATATGAAGTATGAGTGGAAACAACTGTAAAACAGGGTCTAGTGTCAGGGGGACGACTAGATGTGGGTTAAGGTGGGCTAGAGATGGGACAAAGTGGACAAACTTAGAGATCAATGGTACATGAACTGTGGGATACTTGAGGTTTATGGATGATTTCAGCAAGAGTAGAAGATAATGAATGCCCCAACCAAGGGCGAGATGGGTTATTGTTGCTGGGAAAAAAAGAAGGACGCCAAAGGTGATGACAAAACGCCATGGAAAGGCTAAAAACCAAGGATTTGTACATTTATCGAATGAATAAAGAATAAGTTGGGAGAAGTGTACAGATACAGAAACGGGTTCCCCTGCGCAACATGGATTGGCCTGTGAGGGTGCGAGTTGCTTGGAAAACAGGTGGAGGGTGGGGGCCCCATAGGTGGGTTTATGCATTGGGTAAAATGAATGGAGGACAATTTGTAGATGGGAAAATTGATGGTGGATGAGATGGAGGGATAATGATACTGTAGAGGTTCAATCAAAATGCAAATCGTGACAATATTACTCGGGAATCCATTTACAGGGAAGTTAGCAAAATGAGGAGAAGGAGCATGTGGCTAATTCTCGAAAATGCAAAGACTATGAGGACTCCCAGCCCTAGGGGGTGAAAGAAGCATAACTGTCAAAGTGTTAAGGGGGTCTATAAATGGGACAACTCATGTGGGGAAGAGTGCTATCGGGTGAAAGTACTGAAATGAAGCAGAGGTGTGAGTACTACAGAGCCGAATGGGGGGACCTTAGAGGAAAATATCAGAGGCTGTGACTAGGAGATGCAATTGATATTCAGAGGGAATGATTACATGCCACTACCGATCTTATACTTGAAAGGGATGTGTTGATTTTTGGTGACCATGTACCTACACACATGAAAACCAAATACCCGACGTGAAAAATATCTGAAGAGAAAGAACATATAATGGTTATTTGATAATTTTGAACATAAGCATATGTACCTAGGCGTGACGTGAGAAATATTATCCCCGAGGGCCAAGGATGGATGGTGGCTTGGGGAATGTGACTGTGTAGGTGGTGGGATCCTGGTCCTCTGGCTGAAGATGGATCAAAAAGCAGACGCTCGGAGCTCTCGGAATTGAGTATGGAAGTTTGGAAAAAGGGACTATATATAGTTGTAGGGCCCACATTACCACCTCATTTGTACCTGCTGCCAGAGTGATTGGACAACAGATTTGAGGAGAGAATTGGAGATTCTGGGAGATCAAGCCAACCGATTCAGTATCAGTGAGTCTCAGGTTAGTGGTCGTATCCTCCTGCACAGTAGCTAGAGGTTCTTTTCTGGGTAGGGCTTGTACGGGTGGCCATACAAGGGATTTTGTGAGGGTGCCCCCCTAGTGCGTGGGCGATCGAGTGTTTCACGCGCATGAGTGTGCAGCTGTAATTTGGAGAATTATGCATGGGGGTACCCAAATGGGGAAAACAGACATGCATGGGATGTGCCCATGTGAAAATCACAGCAGCGCATCCATGCACGACTGTGTTCGTGACAATTGTGCATGTGTGCACAACTATGGGGTGAATAGGTGCGCTAGGGTGCATGTTTGTTGATGTGATAGGGGCACATGGGTGCGCCCCTGTATTACCGACAATCACACATGAGTGCGCGATTGTGGGGTGAATAGATGCGCATATGTGCGTGCCTATGGGGGAAAAAGCCACGCCTTTGAGGCCAAGCTGAAGGATGTAAAAACTAATCTTTTTGGGAGATTTTGATGTTTTTATGAGTTGTGATGGCTAATTAAATATTTTATGTGTGGGTGTAGGCGACGAGTTTGATGATGTCGATCCACTGGAGGGAGAGAGACTAGGTGTGCCTGAGAGAGGCGGTGAGAAATGAGGAGTCGGTTTTGCATGGTTCTTTGGCAGCCTGTGGGCTGCTGAAGTTTTTTGAGTGCTCACTAGTGAGGGAACAAGAGTACTTGTTGTAGTTCTTGATTTCTATGTGGAGTCCGGAGCTGTAGTGTTTCATTGTTTGTGGTGAGCACCTGGCATTCTCTGTTGTAGAGGATGTATACTTTTTGATTGGGCTCCCTTTTCGGGGGACCCTGCTACTTTTCGAGCTCGTGGTACCCGGGGATGGGTAGTTGGTTGTCCTTGCCCAGACTTATTATTAAGGAGAGGACTACATGTTCGACTCTCTAGTGAGGATTGGGGCAATGGATGCCCTGGTGCATTGGTGTGTTGCATCGATGATTGTGAGAGTGTATGGATCTCTCGTGACTCAACATATCAGTGGGGGTCAGCTGAGGATTATGTAGAGAGCACTGGGGGGTGAGCATTTTTCATGGGGCTTGATGTTGCACGCCAAGATGCTGGGGCAGCTCGACAGGTGTTAGCTGCTGACTTGGGGGATTTTTCCTTTGGGTCCATATTGGTAGCATGGTTTTTGGATAGGGTGCCCATGTTGTGCCTGAGAGTTTTATTAGACGCTCCGGGTATGCGAGAGTCATGACTGAGGCAATGGGCGACGATCCTGGTTCGCCATGGTGGGGGGGAGGGTGGCCATTATTTCACGGCCGAGGCTGCACAGGTGTGGTGTTATATGCCACAGATCATACTCCGATATCCATATTTTGGGGTGCACTTTTGGGATGAGCCCGATATGGTGCTACCCCCTAGAGAGGCGTTCGACCGCAGAGGTATGAC
>JASDQU010207393.1:0-16609 GCA_032191745.1 Picea mariana
GCTTTTACCTTATGATAAAGTCTTGTCGGTTAATGATAATTAATGGAGCAATTGGTATTGATGATGTCTTCGGGTCTCAATAGTGGTTGGTCGATTTGAGTCCTCCTGACTTGCGTCTCCCGTAGAGGTCATGATGGTCCCTGATTTTGTAGTACTTGGTGGTATTGTATTGCGTAGTATGTTCGTGTCGGGTGGGATATAGACACCTCTTGTAGCTTAGTATTTATGCCTGTGTGTAAATTCGATGGAAGGAATCCAGTGCCGTATCAAGAGTCTCGGGCTACTTAAAGGCACAGTTCCACTCTTGCGACACACTCTGAGCCGTATCAGTAGTCTCGGGCTGTTTAAAGGCACAGTTCCACTACTGCGACTCTACTGTTGGATTCTTTCATTCTGTGACGGTACTGTACCTAACCCCTGGTGTCTTTTTCTACTTACTGCTGCTAGTTGCACGCCTTATGTCCAGGGGTGTTTATTTCTTGTTGTCACTATGATCTGTCAAGTCGTCTTGATATTGTTCATCTTACTTGCGTCTTGTTGGTTCGAGTGGTTATGTAGGGTCGAGGGGGTTGTTTCTTCTACATGCGCGCACACATGGTTAAAACAAACAAAAAAAAATTCACCTGTTGTCAGAGTAGTTGTCCTTATCTAGGAGGGTTGTTACACAATGCAGATAGACACTTTCTCTACATCACAGTGCGCGCTGATGAGCATAAGCAGTAGTTACAGTTCTATTATAAATTAACAGAAGAAGATCTAGAGGATATCACAAAGGAATGGTCGGCGGACCTCCTTGTTCCAACTGACCCTACAGAGATATCTGATGTAGAAAGTCCATAAACTACGCAGGATATACCGGGACCTAGCATGCGACAGAAGATCAGTGCAGTGAAAGACTTAAGCAGTTCCTCAGTGAAGACTGCTTCCATCACACCAGAGCAAGAGGGTGATGGTGAAGACTTAGAAGAAGTCGAAAAGAAGCACAGAGACAAAGTAGAGATCTTGAATAATAGGAAGGGTTCACCTCAAAAACCTTCTTCCCGGAAGAAGTCCAAAGCTCTCGTGACTAGGCTGCAGACCACACTGACCACAAACGACTTCAATTTCATTGTTTCATCCCTAAACAATGTTGTGCTAGAGATAGTAGAGACACAAGAGACAAAACAAGAGAAGATGTATAATCGTATTGAGATAGAGCTCCAAGGAGTGCAGCAGGCACTACATCCTAGCCACATAGTCTCCACTGTGCCTCTAACAGTAGGAACACCAGAACCAGGGGATGAGCCATCTCAACTCCATCGGATCGCAGATTCAGTCAAGTCTTGACTTCGAAAAACACAAGATGAAGCAATGCAAGCCACTTAGGATTTAACACAGGTACAGGGAGTACTTGTAGAATAACACACTGCTGCAGAACAAGAAAAGAGTTCTCTCCAAGCAAAATAGGATGCAGAGAAAGCACAACTACAACAAGAAAAGGAACAGATATTGGCAGAGCAACTGGAGGTAAAGGAAGTGGTCAACAAAGAACTTCTCTCTGTGACCATCGTCGAAGTACATACTGAAGAAAGAACCCCACAGCAGGTGGCACAGATCGAAGTAGTCCATAATCTTCAGCAGCGCATTGCAGATCTAGAGCTTCGTGCAGTACCTGAAACTCCATAGAAGAGAAGGGACCAAAGAGAAAAAAATACTCGCAGCGCAGTTGACAAATTAAAATCTCTTTCCTTGGAGTGAAAGCACCTAAGTAACCAAACAACCCATAAATATGAAAACCTTGTAGAGAATCCAAAATTACAGATGCTGGAATCGCAGCTCCAGGAAGCAAAACAACATGCGGATACACTACAGGTGCAGTTGAAGGCCATCCCTGCAGTAGATAGAATGAAAAGATCTCACAAACAATGAACATCTCAGTAGAAGATCCACAGGATCCAAAGTAAAGTGATGGAATTCACTCAATGAATCCAACCTGTACAAGACAAGGCATGTCTGTTGTTTTCCGAGATCGAAAGCCAAGGGGCGGAGCTAGAACAGGTCATCATCACCGCAGAAAAATGCCTGGAAGGACCAGTAAATGATGCAGTGAGCCTAAAATTTACCAATCAAGAGGCCATAGCAAAGCAGCAGGTCGAAGCATCACGAACCAAGAACGAGGCATTTGAGGCCTAATTACGCAGACCAGAGTGACTCGAGATGAGTCACGGGTGAGTTTTGGGGGCTTGTTGGCCCTCGAACAAGTTTTGGGATAATCTTGGTCATGTTGACCTATTTTGGGACTTCGACAGCCTCTTGGATATCGAGCACCAGATGATGTGAATATTGTGGAATATCGGCCCACTTTTGGGTCCCTTTTGGGTTCTTAGGAATATGTAATGGGAAAGGGATGTCGGCCTGTGGGTTTACCCACACTTAGCCCCACTTTTGTAATGTATAAATAGATATATGTATATATATAGAGAGAGATAGATATGTATGTGATCTAAGGTAAGTGCTAATATATTTGTAAGTGCTCCGTTCATGACTGTAAGAGGCTTACGGAGCTAAGTGAAAGTCGTTGTAAGGAGTTGTGGAAGGCTTTGTGTTGTAGTGCAAGGAAGAAGGATCTAGTGAGTTGCGTAGATATTATATCCTATGTGAAGAAGGTTTTTGAGGCTCTATGCTTGTAACTGATTGGCAGATGATAATAAAGAAGAAGAGTTGGTGGATGTAGCCCTGGGGTGGGGGTGAACCACATAAATCTGTGTGTTATGATTTGTGCTTCGTCTTGATGTGTTTATCCCTTCTTTTGCTAAGTGCTTTGATATATTTTGATAGATCTACTTATTCTTTGTGCTTCTTAGAGGTGTGTGAATGTTAGATCTGATATGTATGAAGGTGCTTAGTGCTGATTTACTGGATCTGATCTATTTTACTATTGCTAAGTGTCGAAATACCTTAGATATAAGTAAATGTTGTGATGTTTTTTGTTATCTATGAAGTATAATAAGGATTGAATATTGAAAAATGATCGATGCTAAGTGCTCTGTAAGCGATATAATCACATATCTGTGTCACAAATAAGGTTGCAGACACCTGAGTCTTGCAACAACCCCTGCCTCTACCTCGGGTGAGACTTCATCTGCTTTGCAGATGTTACCAAAAGGGCTGGTAGTTAGGGTTTTGTCGGTTCATTGTTGTAGCATTGAACCCCAGGTCTGCCCCTTGTGCCAACAGGTCTTCTCTGCAAATTTCCTGATTCCCGAGTCTTATGTAGTCTTTCCTTGGGTCAATCTATATTCTCTTGTAACAATTCCTCCTCTAGTTATAACAACAACTCTGAGGTCTTCTTCGCGAGGTTCTTCTACAGTCCTCGTCTTTCCAGAAGCTTAGCCAGCAATGTTGGACATTCCTTGATAGCATTCTCAAAGGAGTTGAAATAGTTGCAAGTGGTACAAGGGTTCTTACAGTCCCTTGCTAGGTGTCCTCGCCATGCACAGTTATAACAGATTATCTATCCTTGACCTTGACCCATACCTCCTTCTCGTTCTCTTCCTATGAATTCACCGTGAGGATTGAAGTTTCCTCTCCTAGGGGAGTTATATTGTGTAGTGTTTCCTTCTTGCTGTACTTCACCTTGAATTTTGTATATGTCTCTTGACCTTTCATGCATGAGATCGTAATCCCTACAATCCTTATCATCATGCCCCATAGACTTACATAATGTGAAATACAAATTTGTAGGTGTCTGAACATACTTTTGCATGTAATAACACTCACCAGGGCGATGTCTATTTCTGCATACCTTGCACCAGGGTAAGGTGACTTGCTTCAAAGGGCTCGGAGCTCCAGAGACCAAGTATTCATGGAATAGGGGACAATGTTCCTTTTCATGGCCTTTTGATCTACATCTGAAACACCAGATGTCCTCTCTTTTATCTTTTCCCTTGTCTTTTTTCATATCTTCGACCTGCAGAGACAAACTAGTTAGCTGACTCAAGATCTAACTCATACCTGAGCTGGATTCTCCCATAGGGGATGATTCTAGATTCATGATGATCTCCAATGCCTCATACTTTGAATCAATATTTTGTTTCATCAGAGGAACTCTGATGTGTGGTAAGAGAGAAACAATGAACCATTCTTTGTTCTTCTCATCTGGGATCTGAAAATTCAATTGGCTGGTTAAGGTCTTGAATCTCTAATCGAATTCCCAAATAGGTTCGGCTACCTTCTGCTTGATCTGTTTCAGCTCTGCAATACATTGTGACTCTGACTTGGGTTTCTTGAACTCTGCAGTCAACGCGTTCTTGATTTGATTCAGCGACTTAGGCTGTGCAAGTCCTTGGACAAGCTTCATGTACCAGCTCAGTGCGTGATCCCTTAAGGTAGTACTGAACTAGGTTCTTTTAATATCTTTGTCAGCGACATTTTTAATATTCCATACAGATTCACATAGGAGCCAGTGCTGATGAGGGTCTTTAGACCCATCTCCCTTAAAAATAGGTAGCCTCATCTCATGTGCCATAGATCTTCCCAGGGTTCCTGACTGAGTATGTGGTGGACTACTAGTGACAGTGCTTTGAACACTCTGGTGGCTTGGATTACTCTAATTTCTTAATGTTACTAAATCAATAGGAGGGATAATAGTACTTACTTCAAAAGTCTGTGCAGTTCCTGAAGTTTTTGACTCTTCTCGGCGAGGTTCTTCAACTTTCCCTTCCTCTTCCCTTATGGGTTCTGAATGCTCTTCATCCATTAGATCTGCCTCTTCTCCACTGTAGAAACCCTCATCCCCGTAGTTCTTCTTGAAAAAGTTCCCAAGGTGGACTTCTCTAAACACTCTCCCACTACATGTATGTCCAACCTCTATGTCGCTTTCGCTGTCCAAATTCTTGAACATTAGCATTTTCAAATCCAACCAATCTACTGTATCTTCAAGTTGTTCTTCTCATGGAATAGCATCTTGATTCTCAACTTTAGGAAGTGTAAAATTTTTCCTATGGGTCCCTTGAAGAAGTATCTCTCGGCTTGGCTATATGAATCTACCCTGTCAACAACAAACTCGGTGATGTACCCTCCAATAGTGCTATCAAACCAATGATCTATTGCTCGTGATACGACATTATCAACTCTCTTGACCTTCTTGATCAACACTGACGTCCAAACCACAAGAGGTCTAGATATGATCTCAAACTGGGTATCTGCTAACCTAGCTAACCACTCATATAGCTTCCGAAGGATTCCTCCAAAGCAAATTGTGTGTATATCAATAAAGATATATCTCTCCAACCAATCCTCAGTACTAATATTATGGTTCTTGTTCTGTGCTTCAACGAAGTCCTTTTCTTGATCCTCTATCCACTTTTGAATCTCTTTCTTTGATGGAAACCACCGGACATTCCCTCAAGAAGATTCCTATCCCGACAATGAAACCATTTGTTGACATAGGAGCAGACCCAGGATTAAGCTCCAAGAGCGCACCAACAAGCCCTAACTACTAGCCCTTTCAGAAACACCTGCGAGGAAGATGCATTTTCACCCGAAGAAACTATGTGGGGGTTGCAAGAAAGAGATGTCTACAACTAGAAGGAATGTAAAGTGGGTTCAAAGTGACTGACACACAACAATCTAATATTCTTTACCCTCTTGTAATATGCTGCGCAAGTTATATTTAAGATCTAACACATTATCAGCATAGCAACATATTAAATGACAAATATCAGAGCATCAACCACACACAACACAAGATATACGTGGTTCACCCTCTCTCTAGGGCTGCATCCATAGAAATGTGCTTTATAATGTATTGAGATGAAGCATACAGTTCTTGTATGCACTCTTAGCTACCAGATCTTCTTTCTACTCCTCTCTATCTCTCCCCTTCTTGTGCACCCAGCTGCAAGACTGATCTCTGCAACCAGCTGAAGATCTTACAATACCAGAAGGCTCTCACACTTAGCACTTCTCTCTTACACAACAATAATCATAACATCAACAACAACTACTAGAACGAACCCTCTTCCCTCATCTAGGTTCTTATTTATACATTAAAATAGCTCACCAACATCCCTAGGTCGAAACCTAGGTGTCACAAACCCTAGATGCCAAAACCCTACGTGTCTAAAACCCTAGGTCAACTAGACCCACATTTTCAGGGCTTCGCCAACTTGTCTTTCCTTCCTTCTCGCGCAGTGCTCCAAAGCATCCAATGATGGATTTTTCCGCTTGTTGTGTTGTCCACAATCCTTGTTTCTTGTTGATCTGTCATCCTTGATCTCCTCATTCAACGAATTGCTTCCTTTTACTTCGCTCCATCTTTTTTGCTCTTTTGCTCACTTTGACCCAGTAACAGTCACTGTGTCTTTTGTGCAGTTTGCATTCTACCTTTTCTTCCTTGATCTTCGCTTACTTTCATAACCAAGGGCCAACAAACACATGCCAACTAATTAACACGCGTTGTGCGCATTTAAGGGAGGAGAGGCACCACCCTCTCATTTTTCCTTGAGAATATAGGGTGTGATCTAGGCATTAAATGATAACAAGATGGAAGAGCCAAGTTGTGCTTTCTCACAAGATGGAGATAAAGTTTCCATTAAGTGGTTGACAAAATAATGGATCTTCATCTGAATCGAAGAAGATTACATCATTGTAATTTTCCCATTATACATGTGTTTTCAATGGTGATTTGACACCACTAGTTTAGCTTGCATGGGAAGCTTGTTGAGCCCCTTTTGTATAAATATTTGTATTTTTGAAATAAAGAGGTTAGATGATAGAGGAGACGATAAGGGGTTAGCTAAGTTAGATTTGTCAAGGAAAAAATGTAGAGAGTCGAGACTTAGTTGTAGCTCGAACTCTACAAATGTAAGTTGACATTCCACCATTAATAGAAAATAATAGTTTTTCCTGTTTCCAATTTTTGTGTAATGGATGTTGTGTTATATCTATCTTTTACATGCATTTGAATTGTATATGAATGTTAGAAATCGTCTGCAGGGATAGAGATACAATTTTATATACGCAAGGTAGTTGAGTTAAGTCTGTTTCTCAAGGCTAAGTGCAAGGAGTGCGCAATAGACCACAGACACTCTATAATCTGACACAAGGAATGTGTGTCTGAACTCAGTGGAGTCAGAAGAGAAGCTGCCCAGAGGGAACACCAGATTGATTCACAGACTCAGGGAGAAATTCCAAGGTGGTTAAGTACATTGGAAAGAAAGATTGTGTGGGATGAAGCATAGTTTCGAGTTACTGAACACTTTGAAACACTCTTCCAAGAGGGCATCAAGTTAGTTTGAGCGTGCACAAAAGAAACATGGCTGGAAGTGTTGAAGAATCCTAGAATTGTTGAACATTCTGGTGAAGGAAGGATTTTCATGAGTGCATCGACAAAGGAAAGGAGATTCCTTAAACCTTTCCATAAGGATAAGGGAAAAGTCGTCAAAGAACTGAGGTGAGCACAAGGAGTGCATTGAGATAGACTGTAAGTCCATCTTACAAATCTCAGGAGGCCGAGCAATACTCTGCTAGGAGACCACGAGAAGCTCACAAAGGAACTAGGAACCATGGAGGTTTTCAAGCCAAGAAAAGTCATAAAATAGTCTGCGTAGAACTCTACAAGGAGTGAAGAAGGTGTTCGAGAACAACCTAAGTCTCAAGAGGAGGATTTGCAATAAGTGTGCAAAAGATTCAAGGACTTTCCAAAGTCCCGAAGAAAACAAAATCATCTATCGTCGAGGAGGAGATAGGTGGTAGCAGATCGAGAGATTTGGGAGAAAAAACTTTAGGGAGGGTTGTCGAGAGCAACAAAAGAGGGAGAAAGTTGCAAAGGGAGATTTCAAACCCACACCACTGGATATAGAAGGATACGTGGCAAAGATACACGAATTTTGGAGGAAGAACCCTTTGGAGAAAAGTCAAGAGAGGAGGAGAGTACCCGAAGAGCTGGGGAAGCCGAAGCAAGCCTAGTCGTCCATCGAGATAGGATGCGTGGTGAGAGATCATCACTTCACTGATAAACAATGCGGGAAATGCAGATTCGATACAGAGAGAGGACTCACGAAGTTGGAACTTGTGAATTGATCACAACCATTGATCATGAAGAGAACATGGAATGCATATCTAGTCCCAGAGAATTCGTCGATTTGGGAATTGGGAGAGAGGAGGCAAATAACTCGTGAAAATTTCCGAAGTACGGGATCGCAAAGGGAGCTGGCCAATGATCATAGTCCATGTTCACATCAAGGGGAAATCCTATCACAAGGAGTTAGTATTACTGGCATTAATATTGGAAGGTGCTAAGGAGAGGATCCGCAGGTGCTATATAACCGACGCAGAGAAATTAAAGGGCTTGTGTCAAGTTAAATTGGTTCCATCTGAATCCCAACAAACCATTTGGTTTGGGGACTTGAATGATCATAGACTGGTAGTTCAATTCATCCCCGAAGTAGAGGAGGGGAGGTTGATGGCAAGTGGTATCAGAGCCATATTTTTTTTGCAGACAACAGACAAAGGAGATAGGGTGCAAGACTCTGTTGAAGTTGTTGCAAGGCATGCAACAGATGATAAACAACCAGGTGGACTACAAATGAAGCAAGATGGCCATTGAAGGGCACAAGCATGGTCCAGGAGAATTCCATTCACAAAAGAGTAGAGAGGATATGGAAAAGGAGCTGCAAGATACCAGATATAATAAATATGCAGAATAGAAATAAAATGCTAGAAATGGCAGAATAACAGTAATATAACCAGCATAATCTCCACAATAACACAAAAATGATATAAGAACAACAACAAAAATAAAACTTTGATTCAAAAAGAAATTTTCACGGGCCTCTTCGAGGGGGAAACCTCTAGTCAAGCAATGCTCTATTACAATAATCTCCAAGGTAGGGTTTTCATACCCTCGACCCTTATTTATACTAAATATGTATATCAAGAGAAGCATCTAGAGGAAGATCCTTCTAGAAGCGGAAGCTTCTATTAGGTCTTCTTACATCCACCTTATTCTATTTTATTGAAAGGCCTTATTAATATTGACCTTTATTACATCTAAATATATTGATCTACCTATGTGCGGGTTAGGACCCTAACATGTCCACCCTCTTAAAAATAGCCTTATCCTCAAGGCTTGAGATGTAAAAACTGCTACAGAATGGTAGTTGGTTCCCAAGTGGCATCTATTGGAGTCATATCTTTCCACTGGACTAGCACTTCCTTGATGGTTCTCTGATGCAGGTGACGCTCGTGCTGGTCCAAAACTGCTTCTAGATGTAGCCAAATGGATCCTTCTTCAGCTAACTCTAGTAGGTTGGTTTGAATTTGGCACCTAGTTCCAATCACCTTCTTTAAGAATGAAACATGAAAAAAAGGATGTAGCTTCGACTGACTAGGCAGAGATAACTGATATGCGACTTGTCCCACACACTTGAGAACTATATAAGGACCATAAAATTTGGGTGCTAGCTTCTAACAATGCTCGGCCTTGAGGGAATTTTTCTTGTATGGTTGCATTCATAGAAACACCTGATCCCCTTCTACAAATTGACATTCAAAGTGAACTTGATCTGCTTGTTGCTTCATGTGATTATGTGCCATGACCAAGTTCTTTTTAAGGGTATGAAGATTATCCTCTCTAACTTTAAGTGTTTGGTCAACCACCTAGACCTTCGAGGTACCCGGTAAGTATGAGAGAACTAAAGGTGGCTTTTGTCCATATACTACTTCAAAAGGAGTCATGCGAGTAGTTGTATGGTAGGAACTGTTGTACCACCATTCAGCTAAGGGTAACCATTGAGCCCACTGATGTTTTTCAGAGGCAAAACACCTCAGATATGTTTCCAAACACTTGTTGACAACTTTCGTTTGACCATCAGTCTGAGGATGATAAGTTGTGCTGAGATACAATTGGGTGCCCTGTAGCTTAAACAGTTCTTACCAAAAATTTCTTGTGAAAGTTGGGTCACGATAAAAAACAATAGAGTGCAGCATGCCATCAAGCTTGAAGACCTGGTCCATGAAAATTTGAGCCACCGTGGATGCAGTAAATGGGTGTTGAAGAGCGTAGAAATGAGCATACTTGGAAAGGCGATCCACAACCACCATTATGACTGATTTATTCCTCGATTTGGGTAAGCCAGTAATAAAGTCCATAGAGACATCCTTCCAAATAGCAGGTGGAATCGGAAGCGGTTGTAGTGTGCCTGAAGATTTGACTATTTCTCCCTTGTCACATTGACACACCTCACATTCAATGACAAAATTACGTATGTCCTGTTTCATACCATCCCAGAAAAAGGAAAGTTTGACCCTGTCATATGTTTTGGTGAACCCTGAGTGCCCCACTGTGAGTGTAGCATGAAGCTCAGAAAGTACCATGGATTTAAGATTTGATTGTTTACTTAAATACAAATAGCCTTTGTATTGAAGCTCATCCTGGAGCCAAGAGTACCCTGTGGGAGCTAGAGCATTAGTCTGCAATTGTTGGATTAGATGCAAACTTTTGGGATCTCGAAGCCATTCCTGGTGCACAACTTGGAGCCAATCGAGTACAATGAATGAAAGAGAAAAAAGGGATCCTTCTTCATATCTTTGGGATGGTGCATCCACCACTACATTGTCTTTTCCCTTATTGTAAATGATCTCATAATCATATCCAAAGATCTTAGTCACCCATTTTTGTTGCTCCGGGGAGGAAATGTGTTGTTCCAAAAAGTACTTGAGGCTTTAATGGTTAGTCTTAATTTGGAAGCATTGCCCCAAGAGATAAGGGTGCCACAGATCAATGGCATGCAGAATATCCAACATTTCATTTTCATAAATGGGTTTTCCCAGATTCCTTTCAGACAATTGCTTGCTGGTGAAGGCCAAAGGTTGACCCTCTTGCATAAGGACAACACCGATTCCTTTCCATGAGGCATCACATTCCAACACAAAGGTCTTTGTGAAATTAGGAAGGGCCAGAACCGGAGTGGTCCACATGGTCATCTTCAAGGTTTGAAAAGCTTGAGCAACGGCTGGAGTCCAAGTGAAAGAGTTCTTTTTTAGGAGAGCAGTGAGAGGTGTTGCAATCTTTCCGTAGTTCTTAACAAACTTGCAATAATACCATGTTAAGCCTAGAAATCCACGCAAGCTTTTGAGAGTCTTTCGGTGTGGCAAGTCTTGTGTAGCTTCAATGTTTTTCAGATCCACCCTGACGCCATCCTTTCCAACCAGATGACCCAAGTATTCTACTTCTGAGGCACCAAAAGAACATTTAGACTATTTCAGGAAAAGTTTGTGCTGAGAGAATAGATGGAGAAATTGATCCAGATGAGTAAGATGGTCAGTCTAGGTTTTGATATAGATAAGGATATCATCAAATAAAACTAAGACAAAATGACGGAGAAAGGGACAGAAGACATGATTCATGAGGCTTTGGAAGGTGGAGGGGGCATTACACAAGCCAAAGGGAATGATCAAAAACTCATAGTGGCCCTCATGAGTGCGAAAGGTCGTCTTGGGAATGTATGCCTCTTTCATACGTATCTGGTGATAGACCGAGCAAAGATCAAGTTTAGTAAAGAATTGGGCGCCACTCAATTCATCCAGGAGGTCATCAATGACAGGAATGGGAAATTTGTCTTTAATGGTAATTTTGTTGAGGGCACGAAAGTCAGGACACATTCTCCAAGAACCTTATTTCTTCATGACCATGACTACAGGAGAAGAGTAAGGTCTCGTACTAGGGCGGATAACACCTGCATTAAGGAGTTCCTGGACCATTTTCTCAATTTCATTTTTTTGTGAAAAGGGGTGGTGATATGGATAGATATTGGGAGGAAGGCTTCCGGGTACAAGGGGAATGGAATGATCATGAACACTGTGGGAAGGAGGGAGTCCTTGGGGAGTGGAAAATACCATTTGATCTTTAGAAAGGAGGGCTTGTAGGTCCTGCAGCATCAGGGGTGTCTCTGTTGCTTGTATGGCATGGAGTTGGGCAATGACACCAAAATGACCTTTTTTTAGCAGATTTTCCATGAAATGGGAACTAATGACCTTAGGTGAACCAGTAGTGATGCCTTGGAATTTATATTGGTGGCCTTCCTGGTCAAATTGCATGGTTAATGCCTTAAAATCCATGAGAATGGGACCCAAAGTTCTTAGCCAGTCTACACGCAACACAATGTCACAACCACCCATGTCGATAGAAAACATATGGGATTTTAGGTGGTAGTCACCGATTTGGAGACACGCATTTTCACATCGCCCTCCACATTTCATGGAATCACCATTGGCAATCATGATTTGGAAATTGTTGACAGCATGGATGGAGCAATGAGTTTCTTAGGAAATGCGACAATGAATAAAATTATGGGTGCTTCCACTATCAACCAGAATGATGACCTTCTGATGCTTGATGTAACCGACTAACTTGAGGGTTTGGGGAGTGGAGAAGCCAGTGAGAGCATTGAGGGAAATGACAGGTTCTACTTCGGGAGCGTCTGAGGGAAGGGTTATGTCAGTGATTTTAGATAACTCAAACACAAGGGGAGGTTCAATATCCTCTTCTGAGATATCCTCAGAGATGGCCATGAAAATATTTTGTTCCTTACAATTGTGGCCCGAGAAATATTTGTCATCACAATTATAACAAAGGCCTTTGAGTTGGTGTTCAGCCATTTCATCCCTGGTCAATTTTTGGATCTCTAATGGGGCAGAGGGAGTAGTGGGAGTGACGGATTTAGGGTGAGGGATAAAGGAGGGTTTTTGGTTTTGAGAGGATACAACCTATTGTGCTTATTTATCTCTTTTAGTAGCCTCCACCCAACTCGAGGGTTGAGCCATGAGGACATGGGACCGAATCTCCTCCTTGAGGCCACTAATAAAACACTCTCGAAACAAAGCATCAATCATGCCCTCTGTTCGAAAAGCAAGGTGTCAAAGGTAGCTATGAAGTCTTCTACTATTCTGGATTGTTTCAACTTTGTCAAACGACCCAAATGATTGGTGTCCACGTCAAAGCGTTCATAAAGCTCAGTCACAAATTGGGTCCAAGCAATATACCCTTGACGGGAAGTTTTTCTCCATTGCCACCATTGCCAACATTCTTGATCTAGATGGAGAACACCATACCGGAGTTTGGCCAAGTCATATGTGATGTCATATAAAGAGAAATAATGTTTCATTTGGGTTACCCAACAAGTGGGGTCCGAGCCATCAAATTTGGTCACATTCATCTGCAAAAGGCGTAGGTCACGTTGAAAGTGATGGGGCTGAAAGGTATGGGAATCGGTGGAATGTTCACCTTCGGTCTTTGGAGGTGCTTCAGAGAAAGGGTCATCTATAGGGATCTTCAGTTTGGTGTAGAGTGATGCAAAGATAGATTCAAGCTGGGTGGTCAGTTCTTGTTTGACTTCCTCCATTGAGGACTACATGGTCATATTTATGGTTGTACTGATGGATGAATCGATGGAGGCAACAGTAGCACTGAGTTGTTTCACTTCTTTTTGGGTCTTGAGGAAACGAGATTGCAAGGTGTTGAAGCGAGTTTCCATATCTTGGTTATAGGTATGGGACATGAGGATGGGTGAACTGAAAAGGGGTGGGCGGGGTCAACATTTTTTCCGAAAAATGATATGGATGAATGTGATAAGGGCGAAGAGATGAATCTAATGGAATAGGTCTTAAATAATGTTGAAAAAATTTCAAGACTTTTTTTTTTTTTTTACCTATGGAGTTATACTCCAGTCTGAAGAATACTACAATGATGAAATCCCCAAATGCTTAACCAGAAAGAAATGTGTATTTACTTGGCAACCCAAACAAAGTTGCGCAGTAATAGATCTGGTTTGTTTTAATTTGTTTATGTTTTTGTCCCCCAAGGGTTAGGTATTCAAGCGTTCTACAGACAGGGATTTTCTCTGTGCTATAGCTCTATGATATACGTGTGAGGTCCAACAATAGTACTCGACCCAATATCTCAGGGAACTAAGGAGGATAGACCGTACCCTTATTTGTACTACCCGACTACCCAGGTACGAGAGAGTATCTTCTCAAGTGCTATTCTCGGTGACACTATAGCAGTCTAAAGGCCGATAGGTTTATCTAAAGAGGGCTTCAAGAAATCTAGGTTGATCCATACACAGGTGTTGTCTGATGCGCTACCACTCAAAGGGGTACCAACAGGGGTTACAAGGGTGGCCACCGGATGTGCACTTAAGAACCACTTGTATTTCATGTGTGTATGAATCCCTCAACCGTGGGTTTATGCGCATAACGACAGATCTTTGTGGCTTAAAGATGCCAGAATACGTCTCTACCCTGGAAAAAAAATTCCCACAATTTCTACCAAGGAAACTGCTCTAATACCACTTGCAAGATACTAGATATAATAAATATGCAGAACAGAAATAAAACACTAGAAATGGCATAATAACAGTAATATAACCAGCATAATCTCCACAATAACACATAAATGATATAAGAACAACAATATAAATAACACTTTGATTCAGAAAGAAATGTTCACAGGCCTCTTCGAGGGGGCAACCTCCAGTCGAGCAACGCTCTGTTACAATAATCTCCAAGCTAGGGATTTCATACCCTCGACCTTTATTTATACTAAATATGTATATCAAAAGAAGAATCTAGAGGAATATCCTTCTAGAAGCGGAAGCTTCTATTAGGTCTTTTACATCCACCTTATTCTATTTTATTCAAAGGCCTTATTAATATTGACCTTTATTACATCTGAATATATTGATCTACCTGTGTGCAGGTTAGGACCCTAACAGGAGCTCAGTAAAATTAGAGCACAGATGGAGAAGCTTTCATTTAAGATGAAATAAGGTCAAAGGTGTGCTAGAAGTACAAACGGCCTTTGAAGAGAACAACTAAATGGCATGTTCAAAATTTGTTGGCCAGAGGGCAGCAACAGATATTAAAGAGGTGGTTGAGGCATGCTGAAAACCTCAGTCATAAGGGAAAGAGATCTGGAAAGGGTCTCATAGATTTCCAGGCAAGCAATGTGAAGGGGTCAATGGATCTCATAGACTTCCAAGTGCGTAGATGAGACATCCTAGATTTCCAAGTGGGAAAGGGAGAAGAGATGAGCTCAGTTGAGAGTTCACATCTAGAGGAGTTGACAGATGAAGAGGAGGTAGAAGGAAGACCTCACTCAAAGGAATATTCACATGGAGTTGTGAGTCATGTGAATGAAGACGATGAGAAGTTGAGAACTTCTTTAATCGAGGAGAAGGATCAGAGGATCATTCTAATAATTGGAGGAGTCAATATATTCCTACCAAGTGGCCAAGGAGAGGCTACAGGTGTTGTAGATGTGACATAAGGACAACATATTGAGACTGTCATGGAGGAGAAGGAGCAGTTACTGATGTCTGTCCCAATAGAAGGAGAACACCCCGATGAGTTACTTACTCATTAGGAGATGGATTTTAAGGAACTGGAGGATTGGTTAGACCGACTAGAACTAGAAGGTGGCTACCAAGAGATATCCATTCCAGAGGAGACACACCAGCATGAGGAGTAGTTGGTGGAAGTTGGAACAGAACTAACCAACAAACTGACAGTAGTCAATATGCTAGGGAAATTGGTAGTTGAGCAACACTTCAGTGATGAGAAGTCTACAGGAGTAAAAGTATCAATAGAGTGGCAAGCTAAGTCCACAACAAATGAAGAGGATGACTTGGGGCATCAATGTGATTTACCCAGAGGAGTGTAGCAAGCTAGTCAGGAACAGGAGATCCAGCCAATGGAGCAACTGGACAAGGTGATTGAGAAGGTAATGAAGATGATGTTGGAGTGAGTAGAGGAATTGGTTAGCGTGATGAAGCTAGAAAAAAGTAAGATTGCATGAGAAACAAGGATGATGTAGGATAAGAAGCAACAAAATGAAGGAGCAAAGAGACAACTCCAAGAGAAATTTTGGGATCAGGGAGGATTTCAAACACACAAGAAAGCTCATGAGCAGGAGCTCATCATTTTCGTAGTTGTGGAGTATGATGCAGGAGCATCGCTCCACCTCAGAACATGCTAGCTAATTAACACACATGGTGCACATTTAAGGGAGGAGAGGCACCTCCCTCTCATTTTTCCTCGAGAATCTAAGGCGTGATCTAGGAATTAAATGATGACAATATGGAAGATCCAAGTTGTTATTTCGCACAAGATAGAGATAAGGTTTCCATTAAGTGGTTGACGATAGAATGGATCTGCATCTGAATCAGAGCATATTACCATCATCATAATTTTCCCATTAGATAGGCATTTTGAATGGTGATTTGACACCACTAGTTTATCTTGCGAGGGAAGCTCGTTGAGCCCCTCTTGTATAAATATTTGTATTGTTGCAAAGTAAAGGTTAGATGATAGAGGAGACGATAATGGGTTAGCTAAGGTAGAGTTGGCCAGGGAGAAATGGAGAGAGCCGAGACTCAGTTGTAGCTCAGACTCTACAAATGTAATTTGACATCCCACCATTAATAGAAAATGATGGTTTTTCCTGTTTCCAATTTATGTGTAATGGATGTTGTGTTATGTCTATCTTTTACATGCATTTGAATTGTAGATGAATTTTAGAAATCATCTACATGGATAGAGATACAGTTTTCTATCCACGAGGTAGTTG
>JASDQU010207393.1:16629-28399 GCA_032191745.1 Picea mariana
CAAATGTAATTTGACATCCCACCATTAATAGAAAATGATGGTTTTTCCTGTTTCCAATTTATGTGTAATGGATGTTGTGTTATGTCTATCTTTTACATGCATTTGAATTGTAGATGAATTTTAGAAATCATCTACATGGATAGAGATACAGTTTTCTATCCACGAGGTAGTTGATTTAAGTTTGGTTCTCTAGGCTAAGTGTAAGGAGTGCACGATAGAGAAAGGAAACTCTATAAGTCAACGCAAGGAGTGTGTGTCTAAACTTAGTGGAGTCAGAAGAGAGGCTGCCAAGAGGGCACACCAGATTGATTCACAGACTCAGGAAAAAATTTCAAGGTGGTTAAGTACCTTGGAAAGAAAGACTGTGTGGATCCACAGGTTCCACAGGTGCTATCTAACCGGTGCCATGAAAGTAAAGGGCCTATGTCAAGGTGCTTCATCCCACACAGTCTTTCTTTCCAAGGTACTTAACCACCTTGAAATTTTTTCTTGATTCTATGAATCAATGTGGTGTTCCCTCTTGGCAGCCTCTCTTTTGACTCCACTAAGTTCAGACACACACTCCTTGCATCGGCTTACAGAGTTTCCCTTCTCTATCATGCACTCCTTACACTTAGCCTAGAGAACCAAACTTAACTCAACTACCTCGCGGATAGAAAACCGTATCTCTATCCCTGCAGACGGTTTATAAAATTCATCTACAATTCAAATGCATGTAAAATATAGACATAACACAACATCCATTACATATAAATTGGAAACAGGAAAAACTGTCATTTTCTATTAATGGTGGAATGTCAAATTACATTTGTAGAGTCTGAGCTACAACTGAGTCTCGACTCTCTCCATTTCTCCCTGGCCAACTCTACCTTAGCTAACTTATTATCATCTCCTCTATCATCTAACCTTTACTTTGCAACAATACAAAGATTTATACAAGAGGGGCTCAATGAGCTTCCCTCGCAAGCTAAACTAGTGGTGTCAAATCACCATTCAAGATGCATATCTAATGGGAAAATTACAATGATAGTAATCTGCTCCAATTCAGATGCATATCCATTTTGTTGTCAACCACTTAATGGCGACCTTATCTCCAGCTTGTGCAAAAGAACAACTTGGATCTTCCAGCTTGTCATCATTTAATGCATGAATCATGCATTAGATTCTTGAGGCAAAATGAGAGGGAGGTTCCTCTCCTCCCTTAAATGCACACCATGAGCGTTAATTAGCTAGCATTTTCTCAGGTGGAGTGATGCTTCTACATCATACTCCACAACTACGAAAATCATGAGCTCCTACTCATGAGCTTTCCAGCATGGTTGAAATCCTCCCGGATCCCGAAATTTCTCTTGGAGTTGTCTCTTTTATCCTTCCTTTCATTGCTTCTTCTCCTGCATCATCCTTGTTTCTTGTGCAAGATTACTTTTGTCTAACTTCATTGTGCTAACCAATTCCTCTGCCAACTCCAACATCATCTTCCTTACCTTCTCAATCACCTTGTCCAGTTGCTACACTAGTTGGATATTCTATTGCAGGAGAGCTTGATGCACTCCTCTGGGTAAATCACATCGATCCCCCAAGTCATCCTCTTCATCTCTTGTGGCCTTAGCTTCCCACTCTGCTACAACTTTCACTCCCACAAACTTCTCATCATCGAATTGCTGCTCATCTACCAATTTCCCTAGCATATTGACTCATGTCAGTTTCTCAATTGGTTCTGTTCCAACTTCCACCAACTACTCCTCATGCTGGTGTGTCTCCTCTAGCATGGCTATCTCTTGGAAGCCACCTTCTAGTTCTATTCGGTCTAACCAATCCTCCAGTTCCTTTAAATCCATATCCCACTGAGTAAGTAACTCATCGGGGTGTTCTCCTTCTGTTGGGACATACATCAGTATCTGCTCCTTCTCCTCCATGACAGTCTCATTATGTTGTCCTTCTATAACATCTGCAACACCTGTGCTAGCCTCTCCTTGGCCACTTGGTAGGAATATATCGACTCCTCCAATTATCAGAATGATCCTCTAATTTTTCTCCTCAATGAAATAAGTTCTCAACTTCTCATCATCTTCATTCACACGACTCACAACTCCACGTGAATATTCCTCTAAGTGAGGTCTTCCTTCTACCTCCTCTTCATCTGTCAACTCCTCCAGATGTGACCTCTCAACTGAGATCATCTCTTCTCCCTTTCCCACCTGGAAATTTGGGATGTCTCATCTACCCACCTGGAAGTCTATGAGACCCTCTAACCCCTTCACATTTCCCACCTAGAAATCTATGAGACCCTTGCCAGATCTCTTTCCCTTATGACTAAGGTTTTCATCATGCCTCAACCACCTCTTTAATATTTGTTTCTACCCTCTGGACAACAAATTCTGAACATTCCATTTAGTTGTTCTCTTCAAAGGCCATTCATACTTCTAGCACACATTTGACCCCTGCTACATCTTAAATGAATTCTTCTCCATCTATGCACTGATTTCACTAAGTTCCTTGTCCATCTATGCTCTACTCTTTTGATAATGGAAATCTCCCTGACCATGCTTGTGCCCTTCAATGGCCATATTTCTTCATCTGCAGTCCACCTGGTTATTTATCATCTATTGCTTGCCTTGCAATAGCTTCAATAGAGTCTCACACCCTGTCTCCTTTGTCTGTTTTCTAAAAAACAAATATGGCTCTGATACCACTTGGAATCAACCTCCCCTCCTCTCCTTCGGGGATGAATTGACCTCCCAGTATAGGATCATTCAAGTCCCCGAAACGAATGGTTCATCGGACTCTGGATGGAATTGATTTAACTTGACACAGGCCCTTTACTTTATCAGCATCGATTATATAGCACCGATGGATCCTCTCCTCGAGTCTGTGAATCAATATGGTGTGCCCTTTGGGTAGCTTCTCTTCTAACTCCACTGAGTTCAGACACACACTCCTTGAGTCGACTTACAGAGTTTCCATGCTCTGTCACGTACGAGATCCACTGACCCCTTCACATTTTCCACCTAGAAATCTACGAGACCCTTGCCAAATCTTTTTCCCTTATAACTAAGGTTTTAAGCATTCCTCATCCACCTCTTTCAGATTTGTTGCTACCCTCTATCCAACAAATTTTGAACAAGCCATTTAGTTGTTCTCTTCAAAGTTCATTCGTACTTCCAGTGCACCTTTAACCCCTGCTACATTTTAAATGCAAGCTTCTCCATCTGTGCTTTGATTTCATTGAGCTCTGTGTCCATCTCTGCTCTGCTCTTTTTCGAATGCACTTCTCCCTGACCATGCTTGTTCCCTTCAATGACCATCTTTCTTCATCCATAGTCCACCTAGATGTTTATCATCTGTTGCACGCCTTGCAACAACTTCAACAAAGTATCGCACCCTGTGTCCTTTGTTTGTCATTTGCAAAAAAAATATGGATCTGATACCACTTGGTGTCAACCTACCCTCCTCTCCTTCGAGGATGACTCAACCTCCCAGTATCGAATCGTTCAAGTCCCCAAGCCCGACAAACCATTCATTTCGGGGACTTGAATGATCCTATACCGAGAGGTCGAGTCATCCCTAAAGGAGAGGAGGGGAGGTTGATGCCAAGTGGTATCAAAACCATATTTTGTTTGCAAATAACAAACAAAGGAGACAGGGTGCTATACTCTGTTGAAGTTGTTGCAAGGCGTGCAATAGATGATAAACATCTAGGTGGACTACAGATGAAGCAAGATGGCCATTGAAGGGAACAAGCATGGTCAGGGAGAAGTCCATTTGCAAAAGAACAAATCAGAGATGGATAAGGAGATCAATTAAATCAAAGCACATATGGAGAAGCTTGCATTTAATATGTAGCAGGGGTCAAAGCTGTGTTGGAAGTATGAATGGCCTTTGAAGAGAACAACTAAATGGCCTGTTCAGAATTTGTTGGCCAGAGGGAAGCAACAAATATTAAAGAGGTGGTTGAGGCATGTTGAAAACCTTAGTTATAAGTTAAAGAGATCTAGAAAGGGTCTCATACATTTCCAGGTGGGAAATGTGAAGGGGTCAGTGGATATTGTAAATTTTCAAGTGGGAAGAGAAGACATCCCATATTTCCAAGTGGGAAAGGGAGAAGAGATGATCTTAGTTGAGAGTTAACATCTAGAGGAGTTGACATATGAAGAGGAGGCATAAGAAAGACCTCACTCAGAGGAATATTTGCACGACGTTGTGAGCCGTGTGAATGAAGACGATGATAAGTTGAGAATTTTTTTCATCGAGGAGACAGATCAGAGGACCATTCTGATCATTGGAGGACTCGAGATATTCCTACCAAGTGTCCAAGGATAGGATAGAACAAGTGTTGCAGATGTGACAGAAGGACAACATACCGATACTATCATGGAGGAGAAGGATCATATACTAATGTGTGCCCCAACAGAAGGAGAAGGATTGGTTAGACCGACAAGAACTAGAAGGTGGTTGCCAAGAGATAACCATGCCAGAGGAGACACACCAACATGAGGAGAAGTTGGTGGAAGCTGGAACAGAACCAGCCAAGAAACTGATAGGATTCAATATGCCAGGGAAATTGGTAGTTGAGCAACAGTTCAATGATGAGAAGTCTGCCAGAGTGAAATTTGTAGCAGAGTGGCAAGCTAAGGACACAAGAGATGAAGAGGATGATTTGGGGGATCAATGTGATTTATTCAGAGGAGGGATTAAGCTAGTCTGCAACAGGAGAGCGAGCCAATGGAGAAAATGGATGAGGTGATCGAGAAGGTAAGGAAGCTAATGTTGGAGTGGGTAGAGGAATTGGTCAGCACGATGAAGCGATAGGTCTTTTTTTTTGCCTAGCTAGTTTCATGCCTTCCTTGATGGGGATAGCATGTTGTATAAGGCCGAGATCAAAAACACGAATATCCTTATAAGAAAAAGAAAAAACATCGTTAAGTTCACCAAGTAGCTTGACAAACCCCATTTATTGTTTATCAGAACATTGAGCACTTATTTTAACATTCCCTGGAGATTCGAGTGCCCCAATGTTCAAAGAGATGGTTTTACCCACCTTCTTTCTTTACTCCTCTTCTCTTTGTTTCTCTTTATTACCTAAATCACTCAATGAAAAAGAACTCTCAAGAGGATTCAAGACCTTAGGAATCTTGTTGTTTTCTATGGATATAATTTCCTTGGTATTAAAAAGTTCATATTGAATGAAATCACAAACACTCTCATCATTAGGGGGGGCTGCCAAGATTCTACATTGTCATGGATATGTGGACAATATAGAGATTGAAAGGAACAATTAGGCCTATGAGGCCAAGGTTGTTGATTAGAAGAAGCTTCAAAGATAACTAACCAATCAGCCATTGAATTCAACTCCCTCTTAACATGGGTGATGTTGAAAGATAATAGGTTAGAGATAAGCGCCCAAATAGTTTGGGTGTATCGTTTCATCATCTCATTGCTAGGAGAGTATATTTTACGTACCACATTCACAACAAGTTCGAAATCCCAAAAAAATGAAAGGTGACCACAACCAATATTATAGGCGTTCTCAATGCCCAAAAACAAAGCTTTGAATTCAGTGACATTGTTTGTACAAGAAAACTCCAACCTGTAAGACAAATTACAAATTTTCCCTACAGGGGAAACCAAGATAATGTCATCTCCATTACCTTCATTAGAGCGTGAACCATCAAAGTGCATGTGCCACATATCATCATCTAAATTGATTTGCTCCAAAGGAATATTATCGTCCTCAACAAAGATGGAATACACTCCTAGGTTCTCTTTGATATAGTACACTTTAGCTTGTGGAACACTCTCTATGTAGGGTGAAATCCTTCCCTCTTTAAGGACTATAATGTTATTACCATTCCGAGGCATGGATAAATGTGTCCTGTTGAGTGATAGGTATCCACCTATTAACGCTTGCCAATCCCTTCCCAAGAAAATTGAGTAATATCTTACAGGCATATCAATTACCTGAATTCTAACGGTTGTCCTTATTTCAGGGTGTGTGCACAAAACTAAGGTCACATCATTATTCTCACCTATGGTTATTTGTTGTGGACTATTATAGGAGAGCATGCTCCTAGAATTTTCATTTGTAAAAGACAAGCCTATCTCTTCCATAATAATCTTCGACATCACACTTGGGCTCGAACCGCCATCAATGAGGCAAGAATGGGCAATTTTATCCATAATCTTTCTAGAAATATAAAAAGGGGGATTTTTTATAGGGTACCTAAAGTTATGCACACCAACCTTATTTACAGATGAGTCCTCTTCATTCACTTCTTCAGAGAGGCTGGCCACAATGGAAGCTTTTCCTTCCATGAATTGTTTCATATGCCTCTGTTGCTCAAGGAAAACAACCATGTCCAGAAGGGTTGCATCTGCTTTGATGTTGGCCAACTGATTTAAGATATTGTACTTGGAAGAGGGGAGTAGGGAATTTTTTCCTTGACTATCAGGGACCTTAGGAACCTGAACAATAGTAGCGGGTGAGGATGAGCTCAGGCTAGAAGAATTGCGTGGAGGATCAAATTTTCCCTTGGGAGCATAGGCTTTGTTCCTAGTATTGATGATCATGACATCTTCTGGCTTTTTAAAATATAGGACAATGAAAGTAGTTTCTGGTATTTTACCAAAGATAATATCTTTAGCACTCTTCCTTACTTCACATGTGGTTTCCTCGCAAAATCTACACCAAGTTCGAGGTAAGATAGCTTTAGGCTGAAAATTATTTTCAATTGGACTTATAAAGGGGGGTGCAGAAGAGGATGAAGCCTCAGGGGTGAAATGTGAGACAGTCCCCTTTCTCTCATATGCTATCATACAATTGTTCATATCTTGCACTAGTTGTAGGAGGGAACACATGTCTTTCTGTTTAACCGATTCTCCTTGAGGAAGACCTGTTCTTTCAAGTTGTTCTTCATACTCTAAACAAGTATGCAAAGCAGAACTGAGATTAATAATGGATTTTTCCTCGATCCTATGATGGTAGGTGGAAGGTAATGCATTGTAGTAATGCATGAAATCGGCTTGGTTTTGCAGTCAAATGAGTTTAGGGATCTAATTGTATAGCTTAGTGAAACACAAGTTGAAGGACTTGATGGTCTCACCATCCTTATAGATGATGTTATTGTATTCTCGTAGCATCTTAGATGGGATTTTAGATTTCCCATAAGTAGATTTGAACCAGTAAATTAACTCCTCCCAAGTAGACTGAATCTTAGGAGGAAGGTCAAAGAAATCAGCCGCAACATTTCCTTCTAAAGAATTGACAAATAAGTGCATGGAAGTATAATTGTCATTGGATCCTATGTTGTGACAAGCATTAGAAAATGCCACTAGGTGTTTGTTTGTAGTGACAGTGTTATTTCCTGAAAACCTAGGAAGATGTTATTTGAATTTAGGAAGTGGACGAGTAGTAGGTGCTAGGTTAAGAGGAGAGGACACATGCCACGGTGTGGTTGTGGCGTCCTCTTCAAACTGGAAAAACCCATATTTTTTAATGACTTTGGTGGGATTTGTGGTAGATTGGACAGGGATATGGTGGCTATATAAGCTACCAATCACTGAAGAAGATGAAGACTGAGAAGAGGAAGCACTTCCAGTGCCACTAGAGCCACCACTAGATGAAATCTTGTGGATGATAGGTGAAGGATAAAAATATAAACTTGAATAATCAAACAAAGTTCTCCTTAGAGAAATTTGTTAGGTAGATAACACAACGTTTCTTCTTCCTATTTCAAAAATAGGATTAATTTCAGGTGATAAGCCTCTTCTTCTTCTAGAGACATGAGAGTCTAAGAAAATTAAAGAAAGGCCAAAAGGAAGAAACAAGAAGGTCATTGTTGATTTCTAGGTTGTCTACATCTAGCTTCCAATCATTCTTGAGCACTAATATCTCGTTCAATTACTTCTCATGAATGAATAAGCTCAACACGGGTATTGGTAGTGTCTAAAATGGTGTTAAATAGATTCAAAGAAATGTTGGTCCGATCTAGAAGACTAGGCTCAATATTGGGCTTCCTTGAAACAGGAACAATCATTAAGAAATGAAAATAGTCAAGAATCAATCTCAGAAAAAATAGATGTACCAATGATAATGGAGTATAAAAATTAACCACAGAGATATTGAAGATCTCCTCAGTATGGTCGCCAAATAAATGTTGAGGAAAAGATATGAAATGATCTTACTCAAGCATTTTCATATTCTACTTGGCTAAAGAAAAATAGACGGGAATGTCACCCTAGGTTTATATCCATCAAAAATAAAATCCTAACTCACAATTATCGATTACAAGTGCTTAGGCTAGTCTTGTCAGAAATAAAAGTTTGCTGGAAAATTCATTGATTTTATGAATATAATAGTTGCTGAAAACAAATGTAAAGACAAAAGTAAGGCACCAAGATGATAATCAAGACAGATGAGACATAAAGCAATCCTTTATTTCATTCCAATTCACCAAAGAGTCATTCTCTTTACAAAATCTCATGCAGAAATTTCAAACCAAAGTCAAACTTAGACATCCCTGATGGAACATGCAAAAGGACCTCTAATAGGAAAATCAAAAAATGAACTCTAAAAGTTGGATCAACTTGCCACAGATTGCTTCCCACTGGACTCTACACAATAGCCTTTGTCAGTCATGAAAACAAATTCACAAATAGACAAGTCTACACAGACTATCAAAGATAGATCAATACCTATGAAAAACAAGTGTCTGAATGATGTAATTTAGCCCTGAATCTTGTTGTCTACAATAAGACCCTGCTATCATAAAAAGCAATTATTCTTGCGATAAATAAGGAATGAATGAAAAATGAACTATCTCAACATAAACTCAAAGAGCAAACCTTGGTATGCTTCTCTTTCTATCCTCCTCTTGTTCCTCCCTTTACTTTTGCCTTTAAGCAAATTAGAATTGATTGAAATAGTTGAACCACCTCATTAGTTAATTTAACTAAAAAATCAACCAACTTTTTAGTTAAGGGGGAAAAGTAATAAATCATAATAAGGGTTTTAAATAAATAATAACTAGTAGGTGGGACCCCTTGTGACTCCGTTTAGCTCTTAACAATCATAACATAACTAGTTAATTAAGAAAAACACCCCTCCTTGTGACTCCCATCGTCACATATACATTTGACAATTTATCTCATTGATATTTGAAATTATTTTCAAAAAATATATTACTCATATATCCAAAGAAAAAATGTTGTCCAAAACTTCTGAACTCAACTGTCATCAACAATAAATAAAATAAAACTCAAAAACCATATTTCCCACTCTGAGATGAAATATTTCCTTGATTGTTGTTGTCACCCTTAGATTTTCCTGAAATTTCCTTTGACTGTGCTGAGCCTTTAGGCCTAATTTCGATGATCATGTGAGAACAATATTCCCTCAAATGCATCTGGGAAGACACATATTTATCAAATCCATTGGAGGGTGAGGAAGGGGAAACAATTGATTTTCCTTTGTCAAGGGCATGGTGGGCCTCGGTTTTCAACCTTTTTCTAGCATGAGAGGAATAAACTAGTGAGTGGACAGGTGCCACTTGGACAATCTGGTCAATAGGTGGGGAGAAAGTAAGAACAAGTTGGGCCAGCCACGATGTTGGGAGACTGCCAGGTGGAAAATCTCTTGCCATCCATCGTTTTCAGCAACCTTGGGTTGTAATGAGACATGAGGGGGCATAGGAATACCCGGGGCTTGTGGAGCTTGGAAGGGGGACCTTTTAGGCCTAGGTTGGACCACTCCTTTCCCAATCCAATTGAAAAATCCGGCCTGAAACAACTGGCCTAACTCTTGTGAGTCAGCATCAAAGTGTTGTTGATACTAAGAGGGGGCTGAATCAATATCAAGTACAATTTAAAACCTTTTTCAACTTATACTTAAACCATTCAAATATATCCAATGAGAAATGAACAATAGTATAAGAGTTACACCAATACAACACAATACACCATGCACAATATATGAGAAATAATCAATAGATATTGTTCAAGGGAAGTAATGACTTCCAAAGGTAGCTACATCTTCCAAATGTAAAGGGAGGGATAAAACTCCAAGAGGATGATACAATCCTCCAATATCAAGAGAGATTTTAACTCTCCATCCTTTTCCCTTCCTTCCACCCAAGAATATATGAAAGATAATAAAACTTTACATTAAATCATCACCATCAACCAATCATCACATAGAACCTGATAATGCTTCCTGAGACTTCTTCAATTTCAGCAATTCTTCAATTCTTGGAGTACTATGATCCTGTATATAATATTACTCAATGTATTCTCTGAAACTCCTCCAATTTTCACTTCTTGAATCCTCCCCAAAAAGAGGTTATAGAAAGAATGGTAGACTTTATCCAATTCTCGTCTATTCAGGAGAGTGAACTTGCACAGAATGCCCCGCGGTCAATAATTAACATCTGATTTTGAAACTCACATACAAGAAACTAAAGTCCATACTCTTTCCAATGAAATTTTTCCCACTTCATTTGGAGTCTCTATGAAGAAGTTATGATTTTTTTACCCGAAACACCTATTTATTGACTAGCTTCAGGATTGGTCACAAACCCTATCTTCCACAGAGTGTATCTCCACAATTATAGCGAATCAAGAGTTGATCGTTTTACCAGAGGTACCTTGATATGTCTTCTCAATACCATAGCGATGTCACCATATGAATTGTTCTAGAAAACAATTTATAGCAAAAATGGTAAGATGACGTAAAAATAACATACCTTAGAACACATCACCAAAAGACTTCATCCTCCCTTGAAATCCAGCCTTATTTTCTTTTTATTTCCTCTAAAATTTGAATTCTATAAAATGAATGTATAATGATTTTTATTTATACCATTTATGTCACTTCCTTTTAACATTAGCGCTGACCTGACACTTTCTTATTTTGTAATTCTTTTCTTTAATTATCTTCAGGGCCTACATGTACTTCCTTCTTCAATTCACTTCGTCACCTTCAAAAATTCATTTCTCCTCAACCATGAGGATCCACGTGACGTGCCACTACCACCAGAAAAAACACGATGTATACTATCCATCCATGGGTGTTGTATCTGCATGTGCATTTTCCTTCATGTCCAAATACCTTCATCAATATTGTGGTCCAAAACCCATGACTAGGGTTGACATCAATGACAACAACCAATCTTCCAACAAGTGTATGGAGAATCTTGGCCTTCTTGGACCTCTATTCTTCTGTATTTTCCTTCATAAAGATTGCTTTCATACCTGATGGGAGAGGATCTTCTTGNCCACAATTATAGCGAATCAAGAGCTGCAATTTTTAACAGAGGTACCTTGATATGTATTCTCAATACCATAGCTATTTCACCATCTGAATCATTCTAGAAAAACTGTTATAGCAAAAATGGTAAGATGACCTAAAAATAACATACCTTAGAACACATCACCTGTAAGGTAGCTAGAGAGGTAGTGGGGGGGCCCAGAGGGCCCATAGTGATAATAGTGGAGGTCATTCAATGTAAGGTGGACTAGGTCCACTATATTATTAAATAAGACTCACTATGGTAGTTAGATATAATAAATGTAAGAGGACCTCCTCCACTAGAATGTAGGTGATGGTAGCACTATATAAAGGGGGTCAAACAATGTAATGATACATGAAGAGAATTATTGTATTTGGAGCGATAGCTCAATAAGAGGAAGCCCCCTCGAAGAGGCAAGTGAACAGGAGAGGATCCCTTCCATAATAGGATCCATTGTATGGTGTTTCCCTACCTCAAGGGTTTGGTAA
>JASDQU010207394.1:0-24179 GCA_032191745.1 Picea mariana
TATATTATATAAAATAATAAAACATTTACACACTATAACTTCAAGTGGGGGTGAGGGAATAATAGACAAAACATACACATAATATGTATATGTTTTCTGTATTATTCCCCTCATCCCCACCCTGATATATGAGGATGAGGGTGGGAGTGGGGAGAATAATAGAGAAAACATATTGATAGGGGGAATAATAGAGAAAACATACACCTCCGCCCTCATATAAAACATTTTTCTCTATTATTCCCCCATCCACACCCTCATATAAAACCATGTTAACCTTACAAATATAATATCTTAAGATATTATATAAAGTAATGAAAAACTTGCACACTATAAATTCAAGTTTAAGAATTTTTTACATGTCAAGACAATAAAAGTATGATATATTATTTAAAATAATAAAAAACTTACACACTATAACTTCAAGTGGGGGTGGCTAGAATAATAGAGAAAACATATACATAACATGTAAATGTTTTCTCTGTTATTCCCCCCACTGCCACCGCTGCCACCGCCACCCCCACTCTCACCCTTATATATGTATATGTTTTCTCTATTATGCCCCCACCCCCACCCTCATATATGTATGTTTTTTCTCTATTATTCCCACCAGGCCCACCCTCATATATGAGGTATATGTATATGTTTTCTCTATTATGCCCCCCACCCTCATATATGAGAATGAGGGTAGGTTTGGGGGGAATAATAGAGAAAAAATAATAGGTTTTCTGTATTATTCCCCCCACCCCTTTATGTATATGTTTTCTATATTATTCCCCCCAACCCCACCCTCATATATGAGGTATATGTATATGTTTTCTCTATTATTACCCCTACTCCTTTATGTATATGTTTTCTCTATTATTCCTCCGAGCCCCACCCTCATATATGAGGTATATGTATATATTTTCTGTATTATTCCCCCCACCCTTAACCTCATATAAAATCATATTAACCTTACAAATACAATGTACTAAGATATTATATAAAATAATAATAAGAATGCACACTATAACTTCAAGTTTAAGAGTTTTTTACATGTCAAGACAATAAAAGTAAGATATATTATATAAAATAATAAAAAAACTTACACACTATAACTTCCATTGGGGGTGGGGGAATAATAGAGAAAACATTATATGAGGGTGTGGGTGATAGGAATAATAGAGAAACCATACACATAAAACATACACATAATATATGTAGGGTTTCTCTATTATTCCCCCCATAATGTGTGTATGTTTTCTCTATTATTTCCCCCACTCCCCACCCCCACCACGACCCTATGTGTATTATTTCTCTATTATTCCCCGCACCCCCACCCTCACCCTCGTGTATGAGGTATATGTATATGTTTTCTCTATTATTCCTCCCACCCCCACCCTCATATATGAGGATGAGGGTGGGTGTAGGGGGAATAATAGAGAAAACATATTGGTGGGGGGGGATAACAAAGAAAACATAATATGTTATCTCTATTATTCTCCCCACCCCCACCCCCACCTAAAATATGTTTTCTCTATTATTCCCCCCATCCCACCCTCATATTAAAGAATATTAATCTTGAAAATATAATATCTTAAGATATTATATAAAATAATAATATACTTGCACAATATAACTTCAAGTTTAATAGTTTTTTACATGTTAAGACAATACAAGTATGATATATTATATAAAATAAACTATAACTTCAAGTGGGGGTGGGGGGAATAATAGAGAAAAAATATACATATTATGTATATGTTTTCGCTATTATTCGCCCCACCCCCACCCTCAGATATGAGGTATATGTATATGTTTTTTCTATTATTTCCCTATATATGTTTTCTCTATTATTCTGTCCACCCCCACCCTTACCCTCATATATGAGGTATATGTGTATGTTTTCTCTATTATTCTCCCCACCCCACCCTAATATGAGGTATATGTATATGTTTTATCTATTATTTTCCCCACCGCCACCCTCATATATGAGGATGAGGGTGGGTGTGGGGAGAGTAATAGAGAAAACACAATATTTTTCTCTATTATTCCCCCCACCTCTTTATGTATATGTTTTCTTTATTATTCTTCATACCTCCACCCTAATATATGAGGTATATGTATATGTTTTCTCTATTATTCCCCCCACCCTCACCATCATATACGAGGATGAGGGCAGGGTGGGGGAATAATAGAGAAAAAATAATATTTTTTCTCTATTATTCCCGTAGGGATGAGGATGAGGGTGGAGGTGTGGGGAATAATAGATAAAAAAATATTATTTTTTTTTCTATTATTCCCCCTACCCCCACCCTCATATATGATAATGTGTTTTATATTTTATTCCCTCAACCCCCACCCTCATCCCCTCTATCATTTCCCCTACCCTCTTCCCCTCTATTATTTCCCCCATGCCCACCCTCATATATGAGGATGAGGGTGGGGGTGGGAATAATAGAGAAAACATAATATGTTTTCTATAGTATTCCCCCCAACCCCCACCTCATATATTCTATTTATTCTATTATTCCCTCCCATCCCCACCTCATATGTATATGTATATGTTTTCTCTATTATTCCCCCCACCCCCAGCCTCATATATGAGGTGGGGATTGGAGGGAATAATAGAAAAAACATCATATATGAGGTTGGGGGTGGGGGTAATAATAGAGAAAACATAAGATGTTTTATCTATTATTTCCCTAAGGATGAGGATTAGGGTGGGGGAAATAATAGAGAAAACATAATAATGAGGATGAGGTTGAGGGTGGGGGTGTGGGAATTATTGAGAAAACATAATATGTTTTTTCTATTATTTCCCCCACCATTATCTTTTCTCTATTATTCCACTAAGGATGAGGATGAGGGTGGGGGTGCGGGGAATAATAGAGAAAATGTAATATATTTTATCTATTATTCTCCCCATCCCCACCCAATGTTTTCTCTATTATTCCCACCACCCCCACCCTCATATATGCTATTGTGTTTTCTCTTTTATTCCCTCCACCCCCACCCTCATCCCCTCTATTACTCCCCTCACCCCCTCCCTCATATATGAGGATAAAGGTGGGGATGGGGGGAGAATAATATAGAAAACATCATATATGAGGTGGGGGTGGGGGAAGAATAATAGAGAAAACATAATATGTTTTCTGTATTTTTTCCCGCCACCCCCACCTCATATGTGAGGTATATCTATATGTTTTCTCTATTATTCCCTCCACCCCAACCCTCATATATGGGGATGAGGGTGGGGGTGGGGAGGATAATAGAGAAAACATATACATATACCTCATATATGAGGTGGGGGTGGGAGGGAATAATAGAGAAAACATCATATATGAGGTGGGGGTGGGGAGGAATAATATAGAAAACATATTACCTGATATGATTTTTTCTCTATTATTCCCTCCCACCCCCACCTCGTATATTAGGAATATGTATATTTTTTTCTCTATTATTCGCACCACCCCCACCCTCAGATATGAGGATGAGGGTGGTGGTGGGATCGGGGTAAATAATAGAGAAAAAATAATATGTTTTCTCTAGTTTTTACCCCACTCCCATACCCTCTATTATTTACCCCCACCACTACCCTCATAAATTATAATATGTTTTCTCTATTACTCCCTCCACCCCCACCCTCTAATATTTTTTCTCTATTATTCTTCCCACACCCACCCTCATAAATGATAATATGTTTTCTCTATTATTCCCTCCACCCCCACCCTCGTCCCCTCTATTATTACCCTCACCCCCACCCTCATATATAAGGATGAGGTTGAGTATGAGGGTGCGGGTGGGAGTAGGAGTGGGGGGGATCAACATAATAGATGTTGGTTGCTACTCTCTTTTCCTACTTCTTAGGCTAACCCAGGTTCATATTTGAGAAATATTCCAACAAATCCCTCTAAAAATATCGACCCTCCTGGTAAACCAAAAGGCAACAAAACACACAGAGTGTACTATGCAGTCTTTCTCCCCCACCCCCACCTCATATATGATGTTTTCTCTATTATTCCCTCCCACCCCCACCTCATATATAACGTATATGTATATGTTTTCTCTATTATTCCCCCCACCCCCACCTGCATATATGAGGATGAGGATGAGGATGAGGGTGGGGGTGGGGGAAATAATAGAGAAAAAATAATATGTTTTCTCTATTATTCCCTTTAGGATGAGGATGAGGGTGGGGGTGGCGGTGGGAGGAATAATATATAAAACATAATATGTTTTCTCTATTATTCCCTCCACCATTATGTTTTCTTTATTATTCCCCTAAGGATGAGGGTGCAAGGAATATGTTTTCTCTATTATTCCCCCCATCCCCACCCTATGTTTTCTCTATTATTCCCCTCACCCCCACCCTCATATATGATAATATGTTTTCTCTTTTATTCGCTCCACCTCCACCCTCATCCCCTTTCTTATTTCTCCAACCTCCACCCTCATCCCCTTTATTATTTCCCCCACCCTTTATTATATGAAAGTGGGGGTGAGGGGGGAAATAATAGAGAAAACATAATATGTTTTCTATATTATTTCCCCCCATCCCCACCTCATATATGATGTTTTCTCTATTACTCCCTCCCACCCCCACCTCATATATGAGGTATATGTATATTTTTTCTCTATTATTCCCCCAACCCCCACCCTCATATATGGGGATGAGGGTGGGGGTGGGGAGAAAAATAGAGAAAACATATACATATACCTCATATATGAGGTGGGTGTGGGAGGTAATAATAAAGAAAAAATTATATATGAGGTGGGGCTGGAGGGGAATAATATAGAAAAAAAATCTTACCTCATATGATGGTTTCTCTATTATTCCCTCCCTCACCCACCTCATATATGAATTATATGTATATGTTCTTTCTATTATTACCCTCACCCCCACCCTCATATATGAGGATGAGGGTGACAGTGGGGGGAATAATAGAGAAAAAATGATATGTTTTCTCTATTATTCCCCCCACCACCACCCTCATAAATGATAATATGTTTTCTCTATTATTTCCTCCACCCCCACCCTCTAATATATTTTCTGTATTATTCCCCCAACACCCACCCTCATCCCCTCTACTATTTCCCTCACCCACAGCCTCATATATAAGGATGAGGTTGAGGATGAGGGTGGTGGTGGGAGTGGGGGTGGGGGGAATCAAAATAATAGATGTTGGTTACTAATTTATTTTCGTATTTCTTAGGCTTACCTAAGTTTAGATCTGAACAAGCTTCCAAAAAAACTCTCTAACAGTATCGGCCCTCCTGGTAAACCAAAAGGAAACACAACACGCAGAGTGTATTGCGTAGTCTCACCCGAGATAGTTCTATGGGTGACAGAAATTATCAACTGTTTGTAGTTTGGAAATCAATGGGGATATGGGATCATTTCACATAACACATGATCTACCATGGTTCACCCCCTCCTAGGCTATGTCCACAAAGATTTGGTAGCCTAAGCTCTTTTATTATGATTAAAAGAGCCAATCAACATCTTCACCAAGCTATGCTTTGTACCAGGGAAAACTGTGATTGCGGGTGTGGGAAAGAGTGGTTTTAGGCCAACCCTATTTTCACCCCGCAATTCACTTCCAACTGTAATGTATCACTTTGTTAAAAATGTGGTATAAATTGCGGCCCACTCTCAAATTTTTAACATTTGAGCAATTTATGGCCCCACAATCCAGCTCGTCCGTCGATCTCCAATCCATTAGCGATGATCTACGATCAATGGCTATTGTCTATCTCCCCTTTTCTACCTTATTTCCTCCTTCCATATGTGATCCCAGATTGACACGATATTTCGACATGTAGCTACCTTCCAAATCAACAGCTACAGTTGATTCTGGTTCTCCAACCCTTGTGAGTTTCAACTCTCAACTATCTACTTTTCCCCATATGACAATCTTCTAGAGTGGAAGATATATTGACACCTATCCTCAACAATCGGATGGTTCTGATGAAATCCTTCTCTCCAGTTTTTGGGATTTCTCACGTCTCAACACACACAAGTCTCCAGAGTGATAGATCTTCTGCCACACATCCTCTCCAAATCAACGACCCTGATTCTCTTAAGGAATTCATCTCTTTTCAACCAATACTAGATCAATGGTCCTTTGACCTCCTCCTTGATCAACGATCGAGATCTCCTTAGAGATTTTGGTGATTTCACCCTCTACTTTTCTCTGGAGTTCTCCATACCTGGAGTTCCATATCTGGTGCCATGCATCTACTTTCATATCAATGGCCAAGATTTACTTCAAATTTTTCTCCTCCTCCTTGTTCATAAACTTTTGAAGTTGTACATCTTACGCCACCTATCCTCCTTGATGATGGACATTCCCAAATCACTTTGAGACTTTGACAAGTCTACTTCTCTTGTGAACACAAGGGTTAAGTCTCATGCACTTACCTCTGGATCCAACGGTTGTTGTTCCTTTGTGCTCAGACCTAACGGATGGGATTCGATCCTCTCCTCTACGCTTCCTTTGTTCTATTGGACACTAATCTAATGGTCCAAGCTCCTCCCCACAACTGATATGACGGCTATTGTCATTCCTCCTCCTAATCTTTTGACTTCTTCCACCTTGGAAGATTTTGCTAGTGTTCAAAGGCTTCAGCCTTTGACTTCTTTCCTGTGAGTCTGCCTCCTGTATCTCGTCTTTTCTCTCGTAAGAGTTATCTCTTCTGAGATTTAGGACTTAGAATTATTTTTTCTCCCACACACTCCTTGAGTTATCTCTTTTGAGATTTTTGATTTACTCATTCTCCTAAGGGTCTCGACCCTTTTGTTTCCTTTGAAAGAAAAACTTCGTGCCCTCCTGGCAACCTTCTGCTCAAAGCACACCTTTCTAAGAATTTTCTATAGAGTGTTCGACAACTCTGTGAGTATTTTCTTATGATACTATTCTCCCTAAAATCATTAAATATTTCTCTTTGTGCACACTTGTACTCACTCGATGCTCGCCTGGCAGAGACCTACAGAGTTCTCAATGAATTTATCTCTCTCTAAACTGAACGCAGAGTTCTTCCTATGCACTCCTTGCAATTCTATTGACGAAGGTTCAACGATATCTATCCTAAGATTTTCCGAGGTTAACTTACCTCTATCAATGAACTCCTTGCAGACAATATGCACTGCTTTCACTCGAAAACTCAAAGAAGAGAAACAATTGAAATTTATTCAATACTTCACCAGTTTACGCATTCAAACCAATCTGATTTAAGAAAAAATTCAGATTTCATTTTCTTTCCAAGATCTTCACTGATTTGTAATCATTTTTGGGCACTGGCCCATTTCTCTTAGTCCCCAACCCACGCAACCATGGGTCATGACCAAGTGCTAGATCACTAGGTGCTTACTTGGGCCTTCAACCTTCAACTTGGTAAGATTTTCAAGAACCACACAACAATCTCTCATAGTTCCATATTACCAAACTCATGACGTAGGGTGGATCAACCATCCACATCTACTTAGCATCCGATCGCTGATGGTTACTATGGAACCTCAGGTGTTTTAGTTCCGGTTCTTCAGGTCTTCGGAGCTTCGGAGCTTTGGAGGATCTCGCATCCACACATCCAAACTGTTAATCTTTGAACATTCCCAATCACCTTTGGTGACATCATTACATCACATCACTTAACATTTTCCAATTGTGGGGGAATGTGGTAGCATTTTAGAGTAACCCACCTTTCATCCCACAATTCTTCTGATGTTGACATGTGACCCCTCAATGAAACCATGGTTTGGATTGAGGGACCGCCTTGGAGAATTAAATCCCATGCAACTTGGGTCCCCTCAATGCCTCCTGGCCATCGATCTTGATGTATTGTGATCAACGCAAGTGTGGGTCCTCTGAACTTTAACTATGTTACGTAACCTCAGCCCCACTTGCCATGCTCATACAAAAAGACACATGGTAGAATACTACCGACTGACTCGTGGCCCAATGAGATGAGTGTCACAAGTCATGTTCCATATGGCATTTCAAAATTCCATGGGTTCAAAACCTACTGACACATGGCAGACATCCCTTATGTCCACATCAATCCAAGTGACATCATCATGACTCACTACTTCATCTCTTCAGGAGATTTCTCCCTTCACTACTGCATTTGACCTTTTAACATTGGCTTGATCCAATGGTTGAGCTCTCCTCTCCAGATCTATGGTGTAGATCCACTTCAGAGCTTCGAGCTTCAACCCTTCCCTTATTTTTGGCATCAAACTTCACTGAACTCGTGAAGTCCGAAGGGATTTCGAGTTAACCCTTCTACACCTTCTCCAAATCTGATGGTCGTAAAGGATTTCCCTTCCTTTTGAATAGATCTTACGACACAAAACAAACTTTGTTACTCTACAGATTTCCAAAGGAATTCACAGTTAACTGCCTCGTAACATTACCATATCTGACGATCATGAAGGATTTTCATTCTCCTGAACAGATCCTAAGTTCCACATTACTTTTTGGATCAATACCACTTCTGTCATGGTTTTATGATAGCACTACTCGTCTTGACATTCATAACATGGCCAAGGTAACTTCTTGGTACTCAAGAAGGTTCTGAGGTTCAAAATTGGTCCTCTAGACACAATTTCCACTTGAACCTTGAGTTGAATGACCACTTATCCAGCGCATCTAGGCTCAATGTTGAAACCATGCTTTGATACCATTTTGTAACATCCCCGACCATCCACAAGATGGGCAATGCTACTACACAAACGCTTCACTTAGCTCTGATACCATTTTGTAACATCCATGACCATCCACAAGTTAGACAATTTTACCACTAAGGAACATTCTCATACATATATATACAATATGCATATTTAATGAAACTTAACCAAAAAATATAGAGTAATCACAGAATTATTGCTAACATACAAAATTAATGTAATTAACATCAATTCATACATGCAATGAAATACATGGAAACATACAAGCATCACATACATGCATTTAATTGAAATTAAACACATAATGATACTTATCTTTGAAACTAGAGTAACTCCACCAACTACGTGAAGACCTTCCATGAACCTCCCAGCCTTTTACCATGCTTCTCATCATGCTTAGCAATGGGTCACCCCCGAGCTGGGACTAAGCTCCACCCAGGGCAAGGGAGTCCTACACTAGGTTGAGGTTACAGGAACACTACATAGTGAAACCAGAAGGATTCTCTCCAGGAGCCTTCTTACACCCACTACTCATGGACTCTCATTCCCCACATTCTTGTTCCACCTGAGAGTATACACCTTCACAAGAAAATTCCATCAGTTTCTTCACCTCCCTCTTTGGGTCTTAGCAACCTGCCAGATCAAGAATTCTCAAAGCTTCGTAGCTAGTGCTCGACTCTCTTTGGGAGAAAACCACTTCCCAAAAAAATCTCTCACCTGGGAGAGTTTCTCACAGTCCTAACAATCTTCCTCTTCATCCATGGGCCTGACAAACCACTTATTCAACTAGTTTCAATTCAATTCTCACAAGGTGAGGACAACAACCACTAGTCAATACAACTCAGGAAAACAGAAGGAAACAAGCCACACTCAGTACAGGAACTATGTGGCCACAACCGTCAACAGCTATGACGCACACACAACACAGAAATATACATGATGCTTGGGCTTCAAAAAAGACATGGCTTAGTCCATGAGTTCTCATTGGGTTCAGGATGCGTGAACAGAGGAAAAAACATAGAATGGCTCACAAATTTCAGGTCTCAGGTGCACGCATGAATATTGCAAAGGTAGAATACAAATTATTTCAGGTTTAGACTTTGGATGGAATAATGACCAGCAAACCCATGTGAGGGTTGGGAGAATGACCCCCCAACATGGTTGACTCATCAGTTTTAACTGCATGCGCCCAACTCAACAGTTGTCTTCCTGAAGCTGCATGAGTTCCACTTACCACATGTTCCCTTTTCAGGAACTTAGGACAACACTCAACATGTCCACCTTAGCCTTCAAGAAATAATAATAAATTATTATCCCCTTTAGATGTAAGCCCCCTAGATTATCCCCTAGGCCCACACACTTAGCCTCCTCCCTTACCCAACCTTTTGGAATCTTAGTCCCCCATCACTCTTTCTTCATGGTCAGTATGCATGCATCGATGTTTATATTTTATTAATGATTTGCATAATTGCATATACAAAATTAGGTTGTTGGCCTTTAACACTTAGGCTCTTTGGCCTAATAAACACATAATCCCACCAACTTATATGCACTTGGCTCACTAGCCTATAGACATGATTACAATTCATAATAAAACCGGGGCACTACTCGGGAATATTACACTACTTGTGCTAGATATTTTAGTGGTTTTTGGATTATCATCTCATCCATCTCTAACATGTTGGGTGTAACTGTGAAGGTTGAGCTCACCTGCGCTATATTTTGGATGGTACCTTTCTCGTTCTATGTGACCATTTCCTCTGCTTATGTTCCTACTGAGAATGAATTTGTCCCTCTTCTAGGTCTGTGCACTCCTCTGATTTGTTCTAGGACATGCCCTATATCATCCAACCCATCCTAAATTCAACCTCTTTGTTATTGGGCGTCTTTGAACTCCTCCACTATGCATTCCTTTACTTTTTCATCCATGAGGTTGACGTCATACTTAGTGATCATATACTTAGGCAGTTTCTTGTGTGCCTTGGACTTCTTCCATGAACCCCCTGTATGTATTATTGGCCTCTTGGGTTGCATTGTTTCCTGTGGGGTGACTGTCGAGGGGGTTTATTATGTTGTTGTATACCCTATTCCTTGTTCTCTTATTGCTTGGGTAGTTTCCTTTTTTCTTTCCTGTGAATCTTTATTTGGCGCACTTCACTTCTTTTTTTGCATTGGCTTCTGAGGTAATTTCATCTTTTTAGGCGAATCTTTATGTCTTGTAGGTGTCTTGGTGGACCCTACATCTACCTCTGTACCCTGAGGTACTTATTGAGTTAAGACTAGAATATTCCAGTCATCATGCCAATATCTCATGGCCATTTACACGTCTTCTTCTATGATGTAGTATATTAATTGTACCCATTTCTTTCCCAGATCCCTATGCACTTAGATCCACATGTTGCACCTTGACACTTTGAAGTTGGCTATGTCCCTGAAATGTGCAATCATGTCTGGAGTAATTCTGCAATAATTCGCAATGCTCTCTTGTATTTCACTGAAGTACCTGGAAAATGTACCTTTGTTGGAACTTCTATGTTTGGGGTCTGAGTTGCTCCCCAACGATGTGTACCATGTTGCATGGCACTGACCTATCCATTCCCAAAAATGAGAGTATGGTGGATACTTGCACCCAATTAATGTGATCAAAATAATAAACCATGAGTAGTGGAACTTTTTTCCCAAATCCTGTGCATCTTTGGAGTCATTGAGGAATAGGTTCAATAAACAGGGGGCTGAGCTGAGCAGAGTGTAACTGGCACACTTTGTTGCAGCTACGACGACCCCAATAGGGACTTCCTCCTTGTGGAATTTTCAAAGAATCTTGTAGTCCATAATTTTGGTGGCCATTCACGTCGTTGATCCTATTTATAATTATCCTACGTGAGCCCCTCTATTTTCCTTACATTTACTTCCTTTCCTCATCTAGGTATTTCTCCTTTGTTTTATCATACAGTTACTGCGCGGGACTCTCACCCATAGTTATTAGAATTTTGATGAAGGTAATGAGTTCTATGTCTATTGACACAGGATCCTCCATCCATAAGAATCCTCCATGGAGGACCTCCATCAACTTCTTTATGCAGTTTTTTTCCTCTTTCCCCCTGCCGAAGGGGGAAATTTCCAACAAATTTCAAATGCTTGTGTTGGCCAGGACGGATGCCCATTGTTTTGGCTGCAAAATTGGGTCACCAAAGGGCAATGTGCCTATGATATCGAGGTATACTTGTTGTGTAAACTCATAATTTTCTAGCATCAGCCACGTCATGGTCCGAGTACCGCAATATTTCCATGCTTCCTAGAAGGTTAGGCATGACCTGGACCCCCTCAAGAATGCATGGTAGGACTATTGTTGTGTCAATATTTCGATGTGGTGACCATGCCATGGGATTGTTTCCTTTTCTTCTTGGTGACTCACTTGAGGTCCTCGCCTCCATCTATCTCTACTCGGCGTCAGATTCTAGTTGGTCAGTAATATCTTCCACCATAACCTCCTGCTGCTACGTGAACTCTGCTCTTTGTGGTTTTCTCGGCACAAAAACTTCTTTTTGTACAGTGGTGGACCCATTTCATCTATGGGATCCTTAGAGCCTCATAGGTCTCTATGGGTTTCCTTCGTCTTTGTCCTATAGGCCCTGCATGCTTTCGTACAGATCGATGTCCATCGAAGCTATTGTTGTGGCTCGTGTTTCTTCCTCCACCGGTGTAGTTCTTGATGGTTCTTTTTGTGGTGAGGTAATTGCGTCAACATTGATGAATTCCCTCCTTTGTGTGGTTTTTGGTTCGACCCCGTTGCTTTCCTAAGGCTCTCTAACCCTACTATGGTTTTTTCTCACTACTTGGATCGACACCCCGATCTTTGGTGGTTCCATCATGGGTAATAGTTGGTATTCTTCGAATGTCTTCGACTGCTCCGCACTATGCACTCCTCTATTCTCCCGTGCTCTCTATATCTGCAATTTTTCAATTTCACAATAAGTTATATTTTTCACGTGCTCCCCTTTATATAGAGTCTGTCATCAATGCTATGAATATTCTCAGAGAAGCTTCCTAGGTGGTGATTAATGTGATCGAGTTGTTTGCATACATTCCATTAAATTTCATAAATATCTCCAGTTGGTGCCTTTTTGTTGTAACCATCATTTTTGGTAATTACGATTTTCTAATCATAACCTTCATTTTTCATATTTCTTCTTTTTTTGATGTTGACCGTCATTTTTCATATTTCCACTTTTTCTGACCATTAGTCCCTTTTCCAGCACACTGAGCATCTTTATTGTGCGGCGTATTTCTATTGTAGCCTTTCCTTAATGCGTAGTGTATCACCTATATATTGTGCACATATATTCCTTTTTTTCTTTCATCGTGTTGAGTCCGTTTTTGTTTTGCACATTGTATTTTCCAGTATATATATATATTCCTTTTTTTTTCAACTATAGTACACTATGTAGATTCTTTCTTATTGCCCTTATAATCTTGAAGTGTTAGGAGGTAGACTGTCCCTGTACAGTTTTAGTAGAATCCCATTGATCATTCATTTCAGATCTTCTCCTACAAGATCCTTTAGTTGTACAGCTCCCACATATGTGATAGTTTTTACTTCATAGGGCCCTAGCCAATGCATTATGAACTTACCAAGATGTTGCAAACATTTACTATCATAGAGTAAGACTAGGTCTCCTTCCTTGAAACTCTTCCTCTTAATATGTTTGTCATGCTAATATTTGTCTCTTGCTTTCTGTACCTCTTGGTGAAATCCTTCTAGAATCCTATCTTCTTCCATTTCCATGAGCTCACTTATCCTTTCTTTTACTACACCTCATTTTGTCATGTTGATAATTGTTGGGACTCGCAGACTAGGTACCAAAAATTCTAATGGCACCATTGCTTCCTATCCATACACTAACCTGAATGGTGTTTGTATTGTCAAATTTTTTCATGTAGTCTTGTATGCCCACAATACTATTGGTATCTTCAAATCCCAATCATCCCTATTTACATTGCAAATCTTAGTTAAGGAATTTTCTAGGATCTTATTGAAGGCTTCCGCTTTTCCATTTTCTTGAGGATGGTATGGTTTACTCTTCTGATGATAGACTTCAAATTTATCAGTCATATCCTTGATAGTATTGTTGATAAAGTGAGTTCCTTGATCACTCATCAAAATCCTTGGAGAATCAAATCTAGTGATCACTTGCTCAAACAAGAAGTGTTTTGTTTTCTTTGCACTGCAATATTTGACTGATGTTGCTTCTGCCCATATTGTTAAGTATTTTGTCGCAGTAATGATATACCTTGCTCCTGACCTCTTTGTTGGTGAGTTAATTGGTCCCACAAAATCTATTTCCCATTTTTCAAATAAATGGAATGTTACTTGTGGTCTTAGGGGCATCACATCCCTTCTATTAGGTTTACCAACCCTCTAAAAAACATTGCATCTCTATCAATAGTCCTTACCATCTCTATGAATTGTTGGCCACCATAGGCCTGTGCACAATACCTTCTGCACAACATCTTTTCCTGCATAATGTCCTCCAACTATTCCCTCACAAGATTCTTCCAAAATTATGGGCCTTTCATGTTCTAAGATGCACCTTCTCAATATGTTGTCTTCTCCCATCTTATATAAGTGTCTTGCAATCAATTGAGAGTCTGCATCTCTAACAACCATATTTTTCTTTTGCGCAGTGTTAAACTCTTGTGGCGCAATCCATGTACACAGGTATTCAATAATGTCAACAAAATATTTGTCAACTAATTGGAATGAAAATAACTGGGCATCAGGGAAGTTGCATTCCAAGTGGGTAGGTTCTTCTCCATTGGTTACCCTTGATAGGTGATCAGGTCTTGCACTTAGCTTCCCTAGTTTGACTATCAATTCAAAGTCAAATTCTTCAAACAAAAGTATCCATCGATATATCCTCCCCCCCAACACTAGCTTCTTCACTAGGTATTTGAGGGTTGAATGATCTATGAACATCTTAAGGTGTTTTCCCATTAAGTAATTTCTGAACTTCTGAAGTGCATAGACCATAACTAGGCCTTCTCTTTCTGTATTATTGTAGTTATTCTATGATTCTGACAGTTTTATTCTTACAAATGCTATATGATGATCCAATTCCTCCTGGTTGTTCCATAATTTCTCCAAGCGCTATAGTTGATGCATCTACATGCACATGGAATGTTTTTCCCCAATATGGGAATACTAGGATAGATGTTGTTACCATATTTTCTTTTAGGGTGTCCAAACCTTGTTGACAATCCTCATTCCACTAGAATTTAGTATCTTTATTTAATATTTTCTCCATTGGTGCAATGATCTGTGCATACCCTTTTATAAAAAAATTGTAGTAGCATGTATGTCCCAATGTTTCTCTCAACTGGCACACTGATTTTGGTGGTGGTAAATTGACAATCACTGCAATCTTGGCTGGATATACTAGAAATCCTTATTTGCGCACTATGTGTACCAACAGTATTCCAAAAGGTGTCCCAAAGATGCACTTCTTGATATTCAATGATATCTGATAGTGTTTGCATATTTCCAACATCATCCTTAACACCTCCACATTCTCTTTTAGTAGACTGTATGCGGTCGATTCATCTAGATACACTTCTAGAAACTAATGTATGAACTCCTTAAATACAGCTAATACTACCCTTGAAAATATGGCAGTTCATTCTTCATTCCAAAAGGCATGATTGTGTACTAGTAGGAACCCCATTCTTTGGAAAAAGTGGTCTTGTACCTATCTTATTGAGATGTCTTGATCTTATGGTATCCTGAGAATCCATCTGTAAATGAGTATTCTCTGTGGCCTCCTACATTCTCTAATACCTCATATGTGAAAGGGGTGGGGAAAGGGTCATGTAGGCAAGCATAATTCAATTTTCTCATGTATACACAAGTACTTATCCCCCCTTGTTTCTTTTCTTGCACTACCATAGGGATTATCTGTTCAGATTCCTCCATTGTTTCTATGATTTTAGCTTCTAACATTCTATCAATTTCTTCTTTCACTTTCTTCTTATATATTGGATTCAGTCTATATGGTCTTTGTCTAATATATCTAGCCTCAGGTTTGAGAGGTATATTCATCTCTCCTAGCTCTCCTTATATGCCTTTCATCTCTGTAAACATTGTTGGGAATGGGTCACTATACTCGCGTAGTAACTCTGTGATTCGTTCCACTATTTTTGCATCCCTATAGTCTCCAATGCTATCCATTTTGGGATTCTCAGCTGTCCCAATGTTGAATTTCTTCACCTTGATCAGTGCAACAAACACTTTTGATTCCAGATATGGACCTTCCACCTCAATTTCACCTTCAACTTTTGTAATATGAATATTTCACGGGTGATTCTCACCTGGTGCTTCTTATTCCACATGATAGCATGACAATAGTTCCTTAATTGTTTGTATGTTCTATTGTTGATACTATGTTATAATATCAACCTTTGGTTCATGGAAAAATATTACCCCTCTTATCTGTTTGAGTGATAAATCCATGTTGGGGTTCTCATATTGAAATGAGAAAGTGACTATAAAATTTTGGTGTAATGTTGTCCATTATGTATTACCTCTGCGCAATTCCTGGTCTACATACTAGTTTGCTGGAATTCCTTCCAATGTGTGGATGAAGTGATGAGGCCATTCCTCTAGTGGTGGCATCATCCATAGTGTTATTCACTATTCCAAGTATTATGCTGGTGTCTCCTATCCATCGTACCTCTGCATCTAAGTTCTCCCTTGCTCTACGTCGAATCTAATGCACAATAGTCTCTTCTGTCTCTTTGGGAGAACCCCACCATCTTCGAGGTGTTTCCTTGAGTGCAATGTCTAGGTCTAAGAACCTATGGTTCTCTAAAACTTCATCTTCATATCTTGTTAGGAATTCTTTTAAGTCATTCACCCCATAAAAATTTGGAGGTTCTCTTATCTTTGTACCCACCCATGTTACTGCGTGGTCTATTCTTGTGCACCTTATTATGGATACTTCATGTAATATTTGTTTCCAATTCTCCAAGATTGTATCCAAATCAGAAGAACATGATGTGATACTCCTCCATCTAATTAATCCATCTACAGTTGGGTTGACATAATATTCTTCATGCGCGGTGGTTCTGTATAGCTAGTTGTTTTCCTCCAAATCCAGACAGATCAGTTCCACAAATCTTTCGGCTTTGGATGGATATAAGGGTGAAAGGACCAGGTATTACCCTGAATCAAATGTCATCTTCCTTGTCTTGAAGTTTATTATGGCCTGGTTATCAAATTCCCAATCCATCCCAAGAAATGTTGGATATGATGTTGTACCATCTACTATTTCTATTACTTCAAAATATGCCTTAGTAAACACTCCATCCAAATCTACTATCACACCCTTAAGCCTCCCAATTGGTAGAAATCTCTGTTGGTTTGCTATCTTTAGTTGAACCATTGAGTAGCCTAACATGGGCTCTCCCATGCACTACCATGTCTTCTTCTGTAAGACATTTACTTCAGATCTGAGGTCCAATATAACATCTCCCATGTTGAAATCTTTGATATTGGCATTCAATATAAATTCTCTGTTTGTCCTCCTTTCATGAAGGTGATTGGATGTTCTATATTCTAATTTACCCTTAGTGTTTGTGTTACATATATCTATCAAATTCTGTAATATTGTGAAATATGATGGATCTTTGAATAATTGAACATATGAATGCAAAAAAGTTCTGATATTACTTACTTGGTCCCTAGGGTGTACTTCACTGGTGTGGTCCATTGCTGATGGAATTTCGTACATGGGTATGGCTTGAGTATGCTGTGGGGTAGATGTAGATGCCACATTTTTCTTTATAAACTCTTTCCTGGTCTTCTAGAATTTTTCCTTCTCTTTCCTCACATCAAACTATTTTTGTGGTTCAGTATTCTTCTTCACCCATTGACGTTATGTTGGATCTTGTTGTACTACGTCAGCTCCTATCTCAACTCCTCCACGCATAACTATGTTGATATTTCTTCCATCATCCCTTACCTCTAAAAAAATACACTGAACATTATGATTGTTTTGATTCCTCTTTTCTTGAATATTTCCCAATAATGTTGGGCAGTCCTCTGTACCATGATCTGTTGTGCGATAGTACATGCATGCTGTAGGTGGAAGTGGAAATTCTCTTGCATAATGTCCTGGTTGTTGGAAGTTATGGCACACTACTAGAACTATGCCTCTTTCAAATCATCCTCTACTTCTTCCTCCACCTCCATATCCATTTCGATCTCCTCATGATGCATTGTACTGAGGAACTTGATTATACTGCTCAGGGTTATACTGTGGTTTTGCGTTATTATACCGAGGTTATGTAGTGTTGTACTGATGCTACGCATTATTATATGGAGGTGGTACCTGGTTAAATTGAGGTACAACTTTCCCTGTCATGATTTATGCCTACACCCTATAGGTATCTGATGTTCTCTCCCACATCAAGTCCATTGTCCTACAATATTTATCATCATGACCCACTGATTTGCAAAATTTGCAATATGAACTATTAAGTACTTTCTGATGCTTATGCATCATTGTAAAATGATATGGATAATCTCCTTGTGTTTTAAAAATATATCACCATATTCCTCTTGTTGGCAAATGGTTTGGTAGCCCTGTTTCCATGTACTGCACAAAAGTTGGGCACTCATTCTTGTGGTGTCCTTTCGTTATGCATGCGGTACACCAAACAACTTTTCTTTTCTTTTTTCCCCTATTTTGGTTTAATTGAAACGTGAATTTCTTCAGATCATCCTTCATCTCCTCTATTGTTGGATCTGTCTTCTGGTATTGGTTCTGTTCGAGTTGCGGGGATTCCTATAGAGCCTCTACCTAAGTCTAAAAAATTTGCTTCCTCAAAGGGTATTTGTGATTTGGTAATAGGGATTTCACAAAGAGATGTTTATGTTTCATATCAATCATGACATAATTCATCTTACCTTTAATACGTTTAAAACTATGATCGATCTCCCAAATATAATCACATGGTTTCTGTTATAACCCTATAATTCATAGGATCATCTGTTGATTGGAAATTTTTCACTCTAGGTGTATAGGTTTGCAAATAATATTTCATCTCTACAAATTATTTTCAAGGGAAGCAGTGCACCAAACCCTCAAAAATTCATTAAGCCTAAGTTTTGCCTCATATATTGCATTCATGCCTAGAGAATAATGAACGTGCTTAGATTGACAATCGATCTAGCGGTGCGTAAATCAATGACTGCCAGTGGATTCCAAACTCCCTTGAATGTTCTTCTTTTAATGGTGGGGGGGTGTCCGGAATGGTGATTAAAAATTGCGCACAGATCTATGGTTTTCATGGAGGCGCGTAGATGGACAGTCTATAGGCGATTCCGGACCCCCCCGATCATTTTGCCTTTAATNTGGCGATTCCGGACCCCCCCGATCATTTTGCCTTTAATGATGGGGGGGGGGGTCCGGAATAAGGCAGGTTTTTTCGGTGGGCCCTATCTATAAGTGTCATCCATCCTTTTCGCCCGATCCCATCACCTCTTCTGCATTCTTCATCCACCTCTACGCCACTCATTCCCTTGTCTTTTCGTCCTTGAGCCACATCTCGCCCATCACCTGTCCACGAATAAACCCACTCAGGATAATAAACAAATGATTATATCAGTTAGTTATGTTAGACTAATTAATAATATAGTTAGTTTAATAAGATGGATTAGTTAATAATTAATTGGTTAATTAATAATAAATCAATCATTAATTAATTAATTAATTAATGATTAATAATATAGTTAGGTTAGTAACTAGGTTAGTTTTTAGATTAAATAAAACAAATTAATAAAAACAAATAAAATAAATATATAAAACATATTAAATATAAAAACAAAATAAAACTTAAAAAAATTATAATAAACATACATAATAAATAAAATATATAAAAAATACAAAACATAATAATAATAATAATAAAAAACATATAAAACAATAAAAATAATATTAAAACAAAAAATTAAAAAAACTAACCAAAAACATGCTATCCTAAATCTACCCAACCCAAGACTCCATGCCCACCTTCACACATCACGCCCCCATCCAAATTCACATCATATTAATCAACGGTCGTTAAAAATTCCAGACCCCCCCTCACTATCCGGAGTTTAACGAGAGGGGTGGGGGGGTCCGAAATGGTAGTTTACAAAAACCACCCCCCGAACAGGTGTTGCCTCCCCATTCCAAAGGACCTCTACCCCTAAAACCACTTACCACCTCAGGGGGGGTCCAGAATACTGCCTTCCCGAAAATAAAATTTCTTTTCCCTTTTTTGCCATTTTTTGCCTATTTCGGTACATCTTCTTTCAAAATGGATTTTGGGAAAATGAAGATGGATTTTAAAAATCTGAGAGAGGTTTTTTCTCATCACAGGTTGAAGAAAAAAAAAATATCTCATTTTTTTAACTAGCACTAGGATCAGGGAGAATCGAAGCCATCTTCAAGGCCCTTTTTTCCTGATTTTCACTTTTTTGTTACAGTCCTGATTTTGCGGGAGCTGTTACGGCCAGCTGGAGGCAAATTTGGAAAACCCGAAGGAGTTTTTTATCCATCACATGCTCATCTACAATAACCTCCTTCAATTTTTTCCTAGGTGTCATTGTTGAAGAGACACAAACGCTTGTTCCGACCCTTTTTTTGTAGAAAACCGGTCCGTCTTTCACGGCGGACAGTTCCAGATTTTGTGGGATTTTTGGCTATTTTTGGTCGAGGAAGCTAAAACTAACTCTTGAAACTAATGAAGGTCTATCCTATTTATATAGAGATTATTTTTAATGTAAAAAGGGTTGATGAGTCAAGGAACCAGGATCGAGTTTTTGTAAAGTAGCTCACTGAGCTTTATGTATTTTCATCATTTCAATAATACAATCTCAGTAGCTATAGGATTCATGTGTCATTTTTTGTGGTGATGTTTTCCTCATTCACAGTAATTTGTTTCTGTTTTATTTCTTAAGTTATTCATACTCTGAATTGTGCAAAGAAGTTTGAAGAATAGAATTTGTTGAGACATACACTCTGTTTCTGGCTTTGACATAATTATCGATGTTTTATCCTCAAAGGTTAATTTCAGGATTCTTGATTGCCCTGTCATTGCCTGGTCTTCTCATCTTGCTCCTCTAAATCCAAAATCAAATTCAACAAATCCACCAAGAGTGCCTACATTGCCCTGTAATGCTATCTGTAGAACTTGTTTTTGATTGAGCTTCAGATTGCGACTCCATTGCCCATGGTTCCTTTTTCTCTGCTCTTACCAATTAAAAAATCCAAACTCTGAACCCATTAACTAGCCTAATATTCTCTTCAAACAAAGTTATATCAGACAGAGAGATCCCTCTCTAAGTCTTGGAGGGCTAGATCCAAGACTTGAAGCGGTTTTGATGTTGCCTCTATGACTACCATCACATCCTTGAGCAAATTACAGAGCGCTAACAGTTTCTTCTTGATTCCAATGATCTCATTCATGTATTGATCCTCTGAGCTAGGATTTTGAAATTCATTTATCAGTAGCTTATTGACATTTTCAATCGTCCTTGTTGTTCCTGGTGGACTGTTTGTAACTAATCTCATATACCAATCTAGTGCGAGGTCTTTTAGCATGATATCTAACTCTTAAAGTTTTGTATCCTCATCTATGATCTACTTTTATTCCAAAATATTCTCACAGATAAACAAGTTTTTCTTAGGATCGTTTGATGCTTCTCCCTTGAATTTGGGTAACTTGATGGTTGGATCATGTCCTTCCATATTTAACGATGATGAACTATGACCTTCATGCAGTGTATATACTTGACTACTACTTCATGAGATGACTCCTCTAGTCAATTTTCCTTGGTTGGGATCACTTCCTATTGTCTTTCTTCCACTAAAATCTGGTTGTATAAATGGTGGTGTTCTTTCTGGTGTATTAGTTGCACATGGGTTTATGGGTTCCACACTGACACTGACATGGATGGGAGTGTTGCCTTATGTCCCTTCCCTTGGACCTCTTGTCTTTCTTTCATATGTTGCATGTAGGAATTTCTCAATCTGCTCCATAACACGGAGATCCTCTACCTCTTCTTCATCACTTGCCAATCCATTTCTCTATGTTATGGCTCTCTTCTTATTATTCTTCTTATATTGGTAGCATAATCCACTGTGCCTTTTTTTAGTTGTTTCCATGATATGCTTGATTTTATCTTCCTCCATCATGATTCGTTCAAAGGCCTCCTCCTTCTTTCCTTTATCCATTTCTTCCTTCATTTCTTCAACTCTTGTGAGTTCTTCCCTCCTTCCCCCATGCACATAGGGAAGTTTATCTTTCTAAATCCATAGTCATTACACCTTTGTTATATAGTAAGATATTTATGGAAGTATACAACAATCTAATATACCTTCGTCGTGGTCCTCTCATAAACTCTTTATCTGTTGCACTGTAATACTTCGAAGTGTTTACTGCAAATTATGTTATAAATCCTGCAACAATATTCTCTAACCCAAAATATATTGTGTGCATGAATTTGCTATCAACTTATTGTAACTGTTCGATCTCCACAGGATTCCACTCTAGATGTCTGATATGATTTGTTGTGTGGTTGTATTTCAATCTCACTATCCACTCCTATAACACATGTGGGAAATCACAAAAAAATACTTCATGCAAGTGACTCACTAAATACGTACCTGTCCATATATTTGTGTAGTGTTATTTTAGGGTTTCTGTTGTCTTTCTGTGCAAACTCCAACTCCTTTTTCTTCAACTAGTTTTCGATCTCTTCCTTCATTGGATTCCACTATCTAAACATTTGTTTCTATAGTTTCAATTTATGTTTGATTCTTTCATGGATCCTACTCACTCAATCCCATGCAGTTTCAACTGGAAACATAACCATTTGTTGGTTACTACTCTCTTTTCCTACTTCTTAGGCTGACCCAAGTTTAGATATGAGAAAGCTTCCAACAAATCCCTCTAAAAATACCGGCCCTCCTAGTAGGCCAAAAGGAAAAATACCAACCCTCCTAGTTTTTTATCATGACTAAAAATACACAGATTTTGTGTATAGCTCATCTATTTGTAATTTTCTCTCAAACATAATAAAATAATCACATTTAAATGGTGTTACATGAGAATTAATGCATTATTCTCTTGGGTATCTTTTTTATGAGATACAATTCTATATTAATACTCTATTGAAGTATATTTTGAGCTCGTAGCACCCGTCCACATATTTTATTCCTTGTTCGGTGTTTAATTTTCCTGTTGGTCGATTTCCTCTTTTCCTGGGTGATTTATTATTTGTTTGAGGCATTTTCTCTATTTTTGGGTGTGTTTAATGCTACCTGGGAATTTCCCTTTCACCCATCGGTCGTATGGAATCCATATGGGAATACAAACTGCACACATCAAGAATTAATTGTTAGTCAAATTTATATATCTCTTGGCATTTTTTTATCATTGATGAGATTCTAAATTTGTCCTTGCATTGTTTTATTTGATGTGGGTGACCAAAATTTACCCAATAAGTTTTCAGTTGTTGTGGTCTACCAAAATCACCTTGCCAACATTTTTCTTTTTGTTGAAGAACAAATATTCCCTCTAGCTATTTTTTTTCAACTGCTAGATGACTCATTTATCTGATCTTTCATTTGTTCAAATCAACTACTAGAGTAGTTGACAAATATCTCATTTGGTTGAACCAACCATTAAAGCATTTGACTGAGCTTTCATTTGGTTGACTCGACCATCAAATCATTCGACCAATATTTCATTTGGTCAACCCAACCATTAAATAATTTGACTAGGTTTTCATTTTGTTGACCCAACCATCAAAGAATTTGATTGGTCATCCATTGGACCAACTCTAATAGTGGGTGGTTGAAAGGTTTATTATTTGGTCGACTCGACTGTTGACTAGTATATTGCAGGAATTACAACCAGTCGAAGAAGATCAAGACAAAATATTTAATTTTATTGAATAGAAGCATCCACATTGGTGAGATGGATGAGCCATATACCTACCGTTTACAAATCATATGGTATCAGAGCAGGTTCCAAAGGATTGGCGAACACCTGCATGGTAAACACCCACATATGGTACCAAAACAATGGACAAGAATTGTTTCCAAGGATACAAAGAAGCAGAGCACCTTCAATAGCGGGGCATCATCGTGAAGAAGATGACAGGGAAGACTCGGAGGTCAAATTGGCTCGGCTAGAGAAAAGGTTTTTTACACTGATAGAGTTGGTGACACAACTTCTAGTAATGAAGGGTAAGGGAGCACACTCAACAAAGACTGAGAATGAAGAACGTAAGTCCCCCTCGAAAGGTTCCAAATGTGAGAAACTTAGAAACTCAACTAATGAAAAGTATTTTTTTTCATCATCCAATGTTCCTTTTGGAGTTGAAGTGAATATTGAAATACCCATGTTTAATGGAAAAACTAATGGAGAATCCTTAGATATTTGGTTGAAACAATTGGAATTT
>JASDQU010207395.1:2619-17378 GCA_032191745.1 Picea mariana
CTATTTTAAATGTATTTAAGCAGAAAAAGAAAACATAAAAATCTCACTTATGAACAACATTTACAGGTTGCAAGTTTTACAGGAAACTTACGAAATCAATGTAATTTTTTTTTTTTTTGAGAAGTAGATAAAGAAAGCACATTTGAATATTTTCTATCTTCTAATTATAAATCTAACAAAACTTGAATTAACTAAATTATGAAACACAGATGTACAGAAACTCAAAGTTGATCTAAACTTTCTGGTTTCACTAATACATAAATGATAGAAATTAGAAACACAAAATCTAACCTGATATTAGTTCGTTAATTGTGTCCATGCCTTTGTATGAATCAAGAGAATCCATCTGCCATGCCTACAAGATAAATATGCAATAGACTTATAATGAAACTTTTCTGAATAAATTCAAAAAATGTATAGGCAGCCAAGATTTAGAAAGAGAATAGGGAACACATATTAACTATGTGATTTTACAATTGCAAATGATTACATTAAGAGAAATCTATGTGTAATACATTCATCTCATTGTTAAAATAAACACCAAAGAGAAATCTTGATATTCAAATTGAAAATATGATCACAGTCTCAATATCTTGAACAACAAATCATCAACGATATTTATAACATGAATATCCTTAAACATAACATGTCATTGATTCTAAAGCTATAGGACATATTAATAGACCAAGATTAAATAAAACAAAACATTAATGAAACACCATTCACAAAGGACTAAAGCCAAAATGTCGTGCGTTGTTCCATTAAGTCTTGAAAGTCATTCTTCCATCATTGGTTCTAGGCCAAGATGCCTTTCCTTTACAAAATAGAGAGTATTTAAAGAGTTTTTTGAAATCTCAACTTCCTATCTCCTGGGATAGGATCAGATCTCACAAGATCAAAATCTTACAAAAATGGAGGGCCTACAACCACTTATAATCAAATTGTATCTTCAAATACTAATAAAAGTTTTTTCTCATTTACAAAATGAACAAAAAAGAGATACTAATCATCTAAATCAAACATGTTCCACCTCATAAAGTCAACATCAAGATATATCATGTCCTGAAAACAAAATAGGAACAAGTTAAAAACTTTATTAACAACTAATTACTAATTTTCAATTTAAAAGAGACTTGAATTCAAAATAATTTTTAGAAAACGATAAGCTACAGGTTTCTGTAGCTAGTCTAAAATAGTAAAAATACAAAAAGAAAAATAAACTCTAACTATTTTATTTTTCCAATCGAATCAAATCAAAAAAAGAATCAAAAAATACTTTTACCATTTCATAGATTAGACAAAGAAGCATCTGAATTTATGGAGGTGTTAAAATTAGTTTTTAGCAAACACATTACCAGCCTGCTCAATTTGTTTGCCAAATTAAAACCGAATTACCCTGTTCCTCATGCTGGCCATTTTTTTCTATTCACAATTTATTTGTTAATGAACCATGATTTGGCTCATTAATACATCTAAGACTGCCTTCAATGATTTTCTGGACATAAAATCAAACTATGGATTTCTCCCAATGGGTTTCGAACTGCAGTAGAGAGTAGATCTGTGATAGCATAGTCTTTTTGTGGATGAACACACCATTATTTGACAGTAGGGTTAGACATGCAAGAGATGGAGAGGAAATTCTACTATAGTCTCATAAATAGAATAAGGAAATATATAACTTGGAACCCAACAAAACCAATCACAGGCTTGGATCTCTGAGCAAAAAAAACAAAAAATACTTACCTCAACTGCAAAGAACTTATGATATTTTTCCCTCCAAAGAACAAGATATATCTCTGAAACTGTATCGTTTCTAAAGAATATGCCCATGTTGAAGGTAAATGACCCCATTTCCAGAATGATTTTTAAAGGGTTTTGGCTAATTCGTAACAGTTTTCTCAGAAATGCTCCCGCAAAAACGTGTCTTTGGCATGAAATTACGGGGTTTCAAAAACAGAAAACTCAGAACCATTCGGTTGGATTCGTCTCATAGGTGCCATAATATAATAGGGGCGACTCAAAACAGTTCTAGGTTTGGATGGTAGGAGTGATAAGAGTATATATGAATGGATAAAAGGAAAAAAACCAAAATGAAGACCCTCTAAAATCATAGTATGAACATCAAGGGTTCGGTCTTGATGCTTGAGCAATCCTGGTAATGAAAACCTTGCGTACAAAGCATGAAAACCTATAACCTATAATGATAGGCTTATTAATTCAATGAGCCAGCAATATGGATCAAGTATAGGGTAGAATAATTGCGCATTGATTCTCATGACTATAACGACCATAGTTCTTGCACAGGGTTTAAATATATTAACACAAAAATTGTTCATAATTTAAATACAAATGATCGAACCATTACACAAACCAAAAATCTTCTCAAATCGAAATTATCAAACCATTGAAATGATAATCATATTCATCACAAGAAAAATGTGTCTAACCACCATTCTATAAGATTAATATTTTAATTTCATATGATGGTTTTTTGAACGATAAACCAAAGGCAAAGATCATGAAAATGACAATCCAAATTCTAAGTTTAATTCATGCTTGTAGTTATGAATTAAACATAAAAGAATCGAAAATCAAAAAGTAGAAAACAATGAAAAAGGCTTTAGCCCAATTAGTCATAATAAACTTGTAAAAGTGTTTATAGACAGGGTGATGGCAGCTATAGAAATGGAATGTCTTTTGATCATGTTTAAAAAATTAAATACATGTGTGGMTGCCAACAATGGAGACRTACTGGGCGAAGCAGTTATCTCTGCATCACCAGAGAGTTCATGTTAGGACTGGTCAGAATAAAAAAAAAATTAAAGAACAGTCAACAACAAATCAAGCATCTTGATAAAAGTAAAAAATCACACAGTCTAGTGTCAAATGTGTTATGTCCAAATGAAAACCGGTGACAAGTTTTAATTACAAGTGAGACGACATTTAGGCAAATGACTCCAATACTGTTGACAGGGCCACTACTGCCATCAAGCATCCATAGCCTCGGCAGGGATGTCGATTAACCCACTCTGAAAGCTCTATCATGTCCAAGAAACATCAATTCAAGATGAAGGACATTTTACAATTAATACAAAAAAGTTATACCTGATAATTTTCTTGAACCCGACATTGCTTCGCTACCAGCAGGCCTGTTCAGTACCACGATGAAGTTTCCTTGGCATCATGTATGCATTTACCTGCTTCCTGCAAACCTTTTCAATATCTCGGTAGGTTTACAGACACTTCCCACACTTTGCATTGCTTTCATCTCTCTAGAAGTTATTTTAGAATTAGACATAAACTTTATGATCTTCAAGAGAGCAGGTCGATGCTGAAAATTTCAGACTTCGATCAACTTTATATTTTTCAATTTAAATTCTCGTTTGATGACCTTCATCGTGATTTGAACTTAGTTTTATGATAAGAAACTTTTCGAGGACAGAAAGGCATACTCGAGTTGTTTTCTTTAAAAACAGTGACAGCATAAATTTTTTTAATGATGATCGCATCTTCTCGTGATTATAAAGTGAAACAAGGAAGACTATTTTGAACAGAACGTTTCCTTTACTAGTATGAGTTTTAAGAATTTATAGCATTGATGACCTTGATTGTTTCTTTATGACGAGACATTCTAGTTTCATTTCATGAACTAATGGTGACACAGACATAAATTTATTCAAAAAATAGTGAATGTAAGAAAAACGAAAAGAACCAAAATAAAAAAACAACAAGAAAATTTAAAAATAAAAATATGCACAGAGGTGAATCTGGAATCATCACGTGAAATATTTTTTGAGAGCTTAAAAGAAAATAGAAAAATCCTTGTTAATATGATTTCATTCCTACTCGTGCCACATTGGGTCAAGTTTGAATTTACTGCTTAGATTTACTTATCTCTTTACTTTTCATTTAAAAAATTTCATGATGATACTATGTTTTTGAAAAGTTGAGAGAAAGGATCAAAGTGGACTTCCTTGACAACAGTCGTATTATGGTTCTCTTGGTGCACCCACTTCTGCTCATGACTGCATTATTACAAAGAGAAATAGTGAGAAATAAAGTTAAAAGAAAACATACTCCTAAACCTATTCTAACTACTAAACAAATGAAGATACTACATGAAGTCATGTTTCCAATGTAGCCATCGGAGTAACTCCAATCCTGCAGTAGAAAAAAAATCAAATATTACTAACAAGAATGGTAGTATATCAAAAAATCAAAAAATATATCATACTTACCTTTATCATCATCATTTAAAAACAAGGCAAGCATGTTCTTACCATTCCCTTGAACATTTTTTTTGTATGAATCCTCCAGCCATTCTGAAATTTTATCATTATATGAGTTACGAAAATATGAAAAAGTGAGATTATGAAGCTTGTGAGAGTTATGGGGACCTGACATAACCATCAGCCTAAACCGCAGTGCCCCATCCTCCCGACAATTTTCCTTTCGTTCCATATTTTCTCCATCTGGAGGATATAAAATGAGTGTGTTAAAGTTACTTCCTTGATCTCTAAATAAAGTGAAGATAATCTTACCATTCCCTAGAGACTTTTCAAGATATGAATACTCCAACCAATCTGCAATCCTATCATAACACATGGAATTACTAACATGGGATTGTTTTAAAAAATTCACATGCGACAAATCTTCCTGATGAGAATAAAGTATTAGACTATCAAGGAAAGAATCTTGTAAAAATGTCAAATCAAGATGGCGAGAACTTATCATGATTCTTGATCGGAAAATAAGTGTCTCAGTCTCTTGAAACTTTCCATTGAGCTTAGATATTTTAACTATTTTAGGTGAACTAAATGGAACGACCAACATTTTTGAATAATCATCATTGGTAGTAATATTTGTCCAATTATACTTTTCAACCTCAAATAATTGATCATGGAAAAATTTAGATCCTTCTCGAAACACAAATTGAGATGAATCAATGGAATACACATTTTGGGGCTCTTTCAAATCATTTCTTGATTTACCCATAGATAATTGATGAGAATTAAAATTAATATGTTCATGGGAAGAATTATTTCCCTCTTTATTTTCTATTCGGTAATCTCTTTGTACCTGATTATATAAGGCATAATTCATTCCAAAGTGATCTGGAACACATGATTGCATAACATGATGATCAAAAATATCAGGGTACAAGGAATAATATGTAGAAGAATTGAGAATACGAAATGCATTTCTTGGAATGATAGGTATATGCATTTCGAAATCTAGTTTTGTCCCCTCTCCTTGTATAAACTAATCAACCTCTTTTGTATTCTCTTTTAATGAGTACGTGACAATTTTTAAGAGACAATTTGGTTCATTGTGTAAGGGGAAATTTAAGAGCAAATCACTAGAGATAGAAGATTTATGAATAGCCTGCCTAATGATTTTATCTCCTACTGATTGATCATGGACCTGTTCAACTAAATTAGAGGAATTTTTATCGTCCACATGATTATCAACTTCACATTCGACCTCTTTTACTTTAGAAACTGTTATAAGATCTATGAGAGTGTGACAACTATCATCTTTTAAAGTCAAGGTTCCTTCTTTCACGGGAGGAGACATTGTTTGCAAAGAATGATTAGATGTGACAATTGAATTTTGTAAAAGATGATGCTGCTCATGATTTGCAAAAATGAAAGAAGTTGACAAAAATTGTGGTGCTTCAAAATCTTCAAGATCAACATCAAAATTTGAACCATCTTGAGATTGAGTGTTAGTGATCAATTCAGATTTGTTAATCATTAGTTGATCTTTCTGCCTGTGAGAGAAACAAGATATTCCAACCACTCATTAATAAGAAACATTTTTTTCAAAGGGATCAATACAAACATGAATGAACCTAATTGCAAAATCATGGAATGATTCACTGTTTTCTTTCCTTAAGCAACTTAATTCTTCACTTAATTCATCATAATCATAGTTGCTAAAATCTGATAAAAAATCAATTACAAACTTAGACAAAGAATGAATATAATTAGCTGGAAAATAGTCAAACCATTATTTAACCTGACCTCAGAAAGTGAGAGGAAACAATTTGCATATAACATTAGGATCAATGATATTATGTCTTAAACATTTATAAAAAAATTTAGAAATATGGCCTACTGCAGATGTGTTCCCTTCACCATCAAAGGTGATTTATGAAAAGATATCAATTGTCTTTTTGGAAATAACTGGTAATGAGACATTAAAAGAATGTTCCAACACAGTGATTTGGGCGGGAGCCATTAAGAATTTGAAGAAATTGACTCCAAATAGTTAGCTTGCCATCTAACCTGCCTTGTCGTGCATCATAAGATGACACAGAAGAAGCATTTAAAAATATGGGATTATGAAAGGCTGAGGGTTGAAACATTTAATCATTAAATCGACCTCAGGCCCTCCTTCTAGCGCCATTTGTTGATAGGAAAATTGACCGACCGTTAACTGGAAGAACAAGTCCAGTCTGGGGTTGTCTAAGTAACCCAAGTCATTTGGTGTAACTTGTTCTGATAGTTTTAATGGCTCCATTAGCCAATATAAAGTCCGAAAATAAATATAAAGGGATAACTAACTAATGATAAAAACTATTATATATACACACACACACACACACACACACACACACACATACTCTAATATAACTATTGTAAATGTATTTAAGAAGAAAAAGAAAACATAAAAATATCACTTATGAACAACATTTACAGGTTGCAAGTTTTACTGGAAACTTACGAAATCAATGTCAAAATAATTGTTTTTGAGAAGCAGATAAAGAAAGAACATTTGAATATTTTCTATCTTCTAATTATAAATCTAACAAAACTTGAATTAACTAAATTATGAAACACAAATGTACAGATAGTCAAAGTTGATATAAACTTTTGGGTTTCACTAATACATAAATGACAGAAATTAGAAACACAAAAGCTAACATGATATTAGTTTGTTAAATGTGTCCATGCCTCTGTATGAATCAAGAGCATCTAGCTGCCATGCCTACAAAATAAATCTGCAATAGACTTATATTGAAACTTTTCTAAATAAATTCAAAAAATGTATAGGCAGTCAGGATTTAGAAACAGAATAGGGAACACATATTAACTATGTGATCTTATGATTGCAAATGATTACATTCAGAGAAATATATGTGTAATACATTCATCTCATTGTTCAACTAAACACCAAAGAGAAATCCTAATATTCAAATTGAAAAGATGATTGCGGTCTCAATATCCGGAACAACAAATCATAAATGATATTTATAACATGAATATCCTAAAACATAACAAGTCGTTGATTCTAAAGCTACAAGACATATTAATATATGAAGATTAAATAAAAAAAAACATTACTGAAACACCATTCACAAAGGACTAAAGACAAAATGTTGTACGATGTTCCATTAAGTCTTGAAAGTCATTCGTCCATCATTGGTTCCAGGCCAAGATGCCTTTCATTTACAAAATAGAGAGTATTTAAAGAGTTTTTTGAAATCTCAACTTCCTATCTCTTGGGATAGGATCAAAACTCATGAGATCAAAATATTACAAAAATGGAGGGCCTACAGCCACTTATAATCAAATTGTATCTTCAAATACTAATAAAAGATTTTTCTCATTTACAAAATGAACAAAAAAGAGATACTAATCATCTAAATCAAACATGTTCCACCTTATAAAATCAACATCAAGATATATCATGTCCTGAAAACGAAATAGGAACAAGTTAGAAACTTTATTAACAACTAATTACTAATTTTTAATTTAAAAGAGACTTGAATTCAAACTAATTTTTAGAAAAAAGATAAGCTACAGGTTTCTATAGCTAGTCTAAAATAGTAAAAATACAAACAAAAAATTAAAATCTACCTATTTTATTTTTCCAACCGAATCAAATAAAAAAAAGAATCAAAAAATACTTTTACCATTTCATAGATTAGACAAAGAAGCATCTGAATTTATGGAGGTGTTAAAATTAGTTTTTAGCAAACACATTATTAGCCTACTCAATTTGTTTGCCAAATTAAAACCGAATTGCCCTGTTCCTCATGCTGGCGGTTTTTTTATTCACAATTGATTTGTTAATGAACCTTGATTCAACTCATTAATACATCTAAGACTTCCTTCAATGAATTTCTAGACATGAAATCAGACCATGGCTCTCTCCCAATGGGTTTTGAACTACAATAGAGAGTAGATCTGTGACATCATAGTCTTTTTGTGGATGAACACACAATTTTTTGACGGCAGGGTTAGACATGCAAGAGTTGGATTTTTTATTGAGATGGAGAGGCAATTCTACTATAGTCTCATAAACAAAATAAGGGAATATATAACTTGGAACCTAGAAAAAACAATAACAGGCTTGGATCTCTGAGAAAAACAAACAAAAATGCTTACCTCAGCTGTAAAAAACTTCTGATATTTTTCCCTCCAAAGAACGAGATATATCTCTGAAACTATATCGTTTCTGAAGAATCTACTTGCGATAATGGTAAATGACCCCATTTCCGGAATGGGTTTTAAATGGTTTTGGATAATTCGTAATGGTGTGCTCAGAAATGCTCCTACAAAAACGTGTCTCTGGCATGCAATTACAGGGTTTTAAAAACAGAAAACTCGTAGTCATTCGGTTGGATTCGCCTCACAGGTGCCATAGTGCAACAGGGGCAACTCAAAACAGTTCTAGGTTTGGATGGTAGGAGCGATAAGAGCATATCCGAATGGATAAAATGAAAACAACCAAAATGAAGAGCCTATGCAATCATAGTATGATCATCAAGGGTTCGGTCTTGATGCTTGAGCATTCTTGGTAATGAAAACCTTGCGTACAGAGCATGGAAACCTATAACCCATAATGAAAGGATTATTAATTCAATGTGCCAGCAAGATGGATCAAGTACAGGGTAGAATAATTTTCCATTGATTCTCATGACTAGCATGACCATATTTTTTGCACAAGGTTTAAATATATTAACACAAAAATTGTTCAGAATTTAAATACAAATGATTGAACCATTACACAAACCAAAAATCTGCTCAAATCAAAATTATCAAACCATTGAAATGATAATCGTATTCATCACAAGCAAAATGTGTCTAACCACCATTCTATAAGATTAATATTTTAATTTCATATGATGGTTTGTTGAACGATAAACCTAAGGCAAAGATCATGAAAATGACAATCCAAATTCTAAGTTTAATTCATGCTTACAGTCATGAATTAAACATAGAATAATCAAAAATCAAAAAGTAGAAAACAATGAAAAAGGATTTAGCCCAATTAGTCATAATAAACTTGTAAAAGTGTTTATAGACACAGTGATGGAAGCTATAGAAACAGAGTGCCTTTTCATCATGTTTAAAAAATCAAATACATGTGTGGCTACCAACGCTGCCCCAGTTTTAGAGTATGATTTAATTGAAGATTTGAAAAAATTGAGGGCTAATATTTTTGTTTTTGAACTGCTCAAATTTCCTCTTATTTTGCAGAAAATGCTTGAAAGCATTGCTGAAAACAGTAAAAAGAATGATGTTAGCAGCAAAAAATCAGCAAAAATTGGTTCAAATGTAGCTAAAAATATCTCAACTAAAAAGAGATTTGAACCTCAAGACAAAAGGGACTTAGTAGAAAAAATTGTAGCTAATATAGATAAAACTGTTTTAGGGGCAACAACAAAAAATCAGCAGAATTTTGTTGCTTCATCACGAAAAAATGTCCCCCCTTTTTATTGACTTTTGAGATTTTTAATAGGAATGTACATAATTGTATGGTTGACTCTGGTGCATCATCAAACGTGATGCCTCTGTCTGTATTCCAGGAAATTAATGCAAAAGTAAAACCTTATGATCTTAAAGTCATTCAGCTAGATCGAACCGATGTTAAAGTAATCAGTGAACTTAATAATTTGTTGATTAGATTATCATCCAATCCTAAAGTTCATCAAGTGATTGATATTATCGTTATTGATATTCCTGAATTTTATGGTATGTTTTCAAGCAGAGATTGGTCAGAACAACTGCACGGTTATTTTTCTACAGATTGGTCTCACTTGTGGCTTCCTGAAAATGGACAACCCAACAAAATCAGGATAAACAGAGAATGTTTTCTTAAGCATACCATGACAGATTTGAACGATCCAAATGAGCCTTTCGTTACATATGCAAATTCATTTGAAATGCATGGAATGCATACCTTTTTCAGTAATTTCATGAAAGAAATCTCTTATATCATTGATCCACAACAACAATCTAAAGTTACAACCTATACTCGGACACCATCTTTGTCAAATACTCCAAGTATTGCTAATGATGCACAAATATGGTCCCTATATTTTGATGGATCCAAATTGAAAGAAGGAGCAGGTGATGGTTGTGTGTTCATCGACCCTACACATAATAAAACTTTTATTTCTCGTTGATTAGGGTTTGAAGGCACTAATAACATAGCCAAGTATGAATCACTTCTGCAAGGACTTAGGAAAGTATTGGACATGGATGTGCAAAATTTGATAGTATTCAGTGATTCATAAATTATGGTCAAGCAGGTAAGAAATGCAATACATTGTTTGTCTCCGCATCTCAAAAGTTACCAAGCCAACATATGGGGTTTAATGCATAAATTTCTAGCATTTAATATAAATTCCATTCCTAGAATGAGTAATTCAGAAGCTGATCTATTAGCCAATGTTTCTTCTAAATTGTTGCCTGTTGAAGGTCTTTCTCCTAATTCATTTTGGATCAAATTGTTGTCCAGGTCATCGATTATGGATAACATCACAAATTGGAGAGTATTCGATGACGACCAGCATATCATCAACTTTTTGCATATGGAAGACACCTTCCAGGATGCATTCATTGATGAAGGCACTCATGACAAGAATCTCTAAGACTTCACCATAATATTTGATCCTCGACCTCTTGAATCAACATCCGAGCTGGTAAACTCTATCCCCGGATCTGTTGTGAGATTAGAAAATTTTTATGACTTGCATGAAAAATTTAGAGGGGCAGTAAATTGAAAAACTAACAGTTCCTATTTGATTTATGNTTTAGAAACAAGAGATAATCCTCAAAATATTAATCTAGGAAAGGGATGTTCCAAGCAAGAAAGATCTGCCTTCATAAAATTATTTAAATATTTTAAAGATGTATTTTCCTGGATGTACGATGACCTGAAAACTTTCGATCCAAACATCATATAACATGTAATCCTTATGAAACCGCAGACTCGTCATTTTCAACAAAAAATGAGGAAGATGCATCCTAAATTGGAGCCTACTATTAAAAAGGAACTAAACAAATTACTAACTGCAAAGATAATTTTCCCAGTTAGGCACACTCAATGGGTGTCTAATTTAATCCCTGTAAGGAAGAAAAGTGGTGAAATTCGACTCTCTATTGACTTTCGAAACTTAAACCGAGCGTCTGATAAAGACAACTATCATGTTCCTCCATTGGAACAAATTGTACAATAGGTTTCTAGTTCTAAAAGACTATTGTTGTTAGATGGTTTTTCGGGATACAACCAGGTCCTTATGTCTCCTTCAGACCAACTTAAAACCACCTTTCGTACCCCATGGGGCACTTACGCCTACAAGAAAATGCCTTTTGGACTGATAAACGTCGGTGCCACTTTCTAGAGAGCAATGGATATTTCTTTTTGTGGCCTCATTAACCATTCATTTGTGGTCTATCTTGATGATTTCACTGTCTTTTCTAAAAACAAGAAAGATCACTTGTCTCACCTTAGGGATGTCTTGAAACGATGTCACAAATTCAGCATATCTCTCAACCCTAAGAAATCGGTATTTGCAGTAGAGCAGGGTAAACTACTTTGGTTTATAGTGTCTAAGGATGGAATGATTATTAACCCTGAAAGAACCCAAGACATTGCTAAAATTCCCCCTCCTTCTTCCAAAAAGGCCATGCAATCCTTTTTGGGTAAGATTAACTTTGTTAGAATATTTGTCCCCAGTTTCTCAGAAATGGTTAGACCGTTACAGAATCTAATTAAAAAATATGTTTTGTACTGTTGGGAACCACAAGAAAGTCAATCTTTCAATTCAATTACAAAATCAATAATAGAAGCCCCTTCCTTGATAAGTCCCAATTTTTCTCAAGATTTCACTCTTTACACTTTTTCCTCTGATCGATCTTATGTTGTCGTTCTCACAAAGAAAAATGTTGAAAGCAATGAGATACCCATTTCCTTCATGAGATAATCTTTTAAAGAAACATAACTTAATTACCCAATAGAATATCAGTAGGCATATGCTATTTTTAAAGAAGTGAAACACTTCTGGTCTTACCTGTTGAAATCCAGAACCAAAGTTATTGTTCCTTACCCCACTATAAGAAACTTGTTAGTACAAAAAGAGATGGGTGAGAAAAGGGAAAATTGGATGACATCACTACAAGAATATGACCTTGAAATAACCCCTTCCCAAATTGTTAGAGGTCAAGGCTTGTGTAAACTAATGGCTGATTCAATTGAAGATAAAGAAATTCAAATAAACACATCAACTGCAAATCAGCACAATGAAAAACAGATCAGTTGTGCACAAATTATACCCAATTCTTGGTATGAGAACATTAGATTTTATTTAACACATGGATCTGCTCCCCGCAATATTGATCCTAAAAATAGAAGATCACTTAGGCTTAAATCTTCATCTTTCCAGTTAATCAATGATATTTTATTTTGAGAGAACTTTGATGATGTTTTTCTGCATTGTTTAGAAAAGGAGGAGTCCAAAAGAGTGTTGTCTGAACTTCATGCCGGTGAAGCCAGCGATCATTTTGGTGGAGATACCACTGCCCAAAAATTTCTAAGGGATGGATACTATTAGCCTACCTTGTTTAAGCATGCCCATACGTTGTCCCGTAAGTGTCTAATCTGTCAAAAGGCTGCAGGACAGGTGAAAAATGCATCTTTTCCTTTGCAACTTGTTACTGTAGATGCACCTTTTCAACAATGGGGTCTAGACATCATAGGACCAATCAATCCCCCTTCTTTGCAACAACACAAATACATCCTCACAGCAATGGACTATTTACAAGATGGTCTAAACATGTACCTTTAAAAGTGGTCAACACCAATCAGATAATATCTTTTATGAACTCCGACATCATTACTCGATTCAAAATTCCTGAATTTCTGGTTTTTGATAACGCCTCTTATTTTTCATCCCTTGACATGATCGCTTTTTCTCTAGAAGAAGGGATTAAAATGAAGTATTTTTCCAGCTACTACCCTCAAGGGAATGGCCTAGCAGAATCAACAAATAGAATTTAATCAAGATTATCAAAAGGACAGTTTCAGAAAACCACAAGAATTGGCACAATGCACTATATAATCCACTTTGGGTTGAGAGGGTAAATCCAAAAGCTTTCATTGATAGTTCTCCCTTCTTCCTCATTTATGGAAGAGAATCCATCCTCCCCCCACATGTTTTACTTCCTTCTCTACAATTATCATAGAAAGTTCAAGAAGAAGAGTGTCCTCCTCTAAAAAACCAGATAAATGCTTTGTTAAAACTAGAAGAGGTGAGAACACAAGCTAAACAAAAAATGGATTAGCACCATCAAATTGTGAAGAGCTGGTTCGATGCAAATTCTTCTTCTGATAGGAATTTTGATGTTGGATATTTTGTTCTCAAGTGGGACAAATCCAACGATGGTAAGGGGGACCATACCAAGTTCCAAAACCTGTGGATGGGACCATTTGCAATTTCTGAAAAATTGGGTCCTAGCTCTTTTTGTCTGCATAATTTGTAGGGATAGCCAGACACTTTCCCGGTGAATGGAAAAGATCTCAAGAGATATTTCACTTGATGATTTCTAATCCATCTTCTTGTAAATATTTTTAATTTTGTTTTTGTTTTTTATTTTGGTTCTTTTCATTTTGCTTGATTTTGATTTGTTTTCTTAATAATTATGTATGAAACACCATTTCATTTTTTGAAGGTGTTAGCGACAATTCTTGTCTTCGGCTCGAGAGCATCAGGGTCTGCAGGTTGCATGAAGAATGCACAAGCGTAGCACGTAAAGCCCCATTTCAGATAAAAATCAAGTGAGTAGACGAAATTATGTTGTCAACGACCCAGATTCATCCATAGGAGCAGATGGATGGTCGACGGGAAATCGCGGTAGGCAGAGTTGCGCCGGGATTAGCGCGATGGGTAACATCTATATACATTCATGAAGGATCTCATTCGTCCATCCAAAAGGATACGTGGTGTGCGATCATGTCATGTCGACATTCGGGGATTCGAGAGGTAAGAGCTCCTCGTCATTTTACATCTCGAAACCTTGAACCCCGAAATGCCGATAAGCGCCTTTCAAAACCGAACCCACGGTCCTAGCGCCATGTCATGTTAAGCAAACCTAGGAATGGAGGTATCCCCCTTTTAATGAAAAATCCATCTCGGTCGTTCATCTGAAGGACACACGGTGCAAGATCTGAGCCACAAGTGGGGCCTTTCGGGATTTTCATAGTGAAAGCATCGAAGTCATCTCAGCCGTCCATCCATCGATGAAACTCGGGCACATTGGACTTAAACGGGTCATGGATCTGGGCGGCCAGGATCTGCGTGCTCAGATCTACGGTCAGGAGCGGATTACGGAGGCCCCCTGCCATTCTACCTTTAAGCGGGGGGGGGTCCGGAATTGAGCGCACAACTCTCTAACGGCCAGGATCGGGGTGCCTAAATCAATGGCTGAGGCTTCATTCCAGACCCCCCTTACCTTTCTGCCTTT
>JASDQU010207398.1:0-28341 GCA_032191745.1 Picea mariana
CCTCTCACTCTCTGTTTATATATTCCCTCTCTTTATCTCCTTCTCCCTCCCTCTCATACTCTCAAACACTCTATCTATACTATCCCTCTCTTTCGTGTTCTCTCTTACTCTCACACTCTCAAACACACTCTCTCTGCACCCCTCCTCTCTCTCTCTCTCTTATTGTTATTCTTACTCTCAGTATCTCTCTCTAATCCTCTTTCTCCCTCCCCCGCCTCTTTCTCTCTACCCGTAATTCTACCTCCATATCTCTATATCATTCTCAACCTCTCTTCTCTTGTTTGAATTCTCCCTCCTCCCCTTATCTCTCTACCCATCCTTTTCTCTCTCTCCATCTCACTCTCGACCTCTCTTTTGCTCTTCTTGGCTCTCTCCCTTGTTAGAAAAATAGGATTGTGAAGAAATAAAATAAAACAAATGTGGAAATAAAACACAAAAGATACACAATACAATAAAGACAAAAATATATGTGGTTCACCCATTGTGAGCTACGTCCACGAGAGAAATTGCTAGGTCCTTCCTTTATCATTATCTAGTAAAATGAAGGGATACAACCTAAAACACACCCAATGTAACTTCCTATTCTTTATCTCATACTATCCTCTCTTAGAATACAATATTCACACACATATATGTCCAGAATACAATTCTCTCATGAAAATAGTGTTTCCTTCTAGGGAAAAAATCCCTAACATAACTTCTACCATTAGATTTGGGACCTTTTAATGAACAGTCCATATTGAATACAAAATTAAAATATTTTACAAGGCAATTTTCCCCAAAAAATCTCTTTGGGGGCGCTGCCCCAAAATACCTTGCCCCCTAACTATAATAGTGTTGGGGAAATGCCCCCCACACCCCACCATCAAGAAATGGGATCTAAGAACAGATGAAACAAATCTATGAATCAGGAAGATAATCAAGCTCTACAACCAACAATATCCCACTTGGAGATTGATCACAACAACTCCACTGTTACTGTACTTGTTGGACTATGATCTACCTTAGACTTGGAAAATTTGTCATCTTCACCTTCATGCCTGAAGGCCAACTAAAATTGAGCAAGAAATTAATTTATCCTTAGTTACTACGTGTTGATATTATGGTAGTTGCATGAGATATTAAACTTCATATGTAACCTTTGACTAGAACAAAAAAATTTGGAAGCAAGAGACACCCTAAACAGATGTGTGAAAACCCTAGAAGACATGTCATCTCAACAGAATATATAATATTAAGGTATTATCCTCTAGGAAGACAAATTGGCATTGCAGGGAAAAGTTAAACAAAAAATTAATTACCAGAAAGTCAGGTTGGCCCAACCAGAAAAGTCACTGGATAGATTAATATAAATAGAGGATGTCTTGTCTCATTTTTTCACTCAATCTCACTCAGGAAACCAAAAATAACGCAAAAATTTGGAGGAGGAGAATCAACAACTGCAGTTGTACGATTTTCTCTTGTTCAGTCTTTCTGGTACTTTCTCTTGTGCACTACCTTTGAAGAAGGTGTGCTCTCTTGATCATCTGCTAGTTCTGGTGTGGCTTTCCAGAATTATTTTTTCTATCAAAGGTTAAGGTGCTCGGGGGTGGATTTTGTGCCTATGGATGGGTGGTAATGGTGTAGCATTGTCTATGGTTAAACAAGCACAATATTATAACGGGTTATGGGCCCACACCACCTTTGAAACAGTCTAACCATTAAAAGGTAGCTCCATAGCTCTCTTTCAAGCTCGTTGTAGCAAAATTGTAGTTATAGTGCCATTTCCTTAGTGTCATTTCCTTTGTGCTAGTTTCTTTATGCCTGTTTCAACACTAGTTGCAACACCAGTTGAAGTGCCAACACTAGTTGAAGTGAAAGTTTCTGTGAAGTATTGGGACTAATTTTTGGTTATCTTAGTGTGCTCTAACCTAGCGCATCTCCTAGTGCCCTCAGCCGTAAAAAAATGTCAAAGTTTATTTTTTGGGTCAAAGTCAATGTTTGACTGGTCAAATTCAAGGTTTGATTGGTCAAAGTCAAAATATTGGTCAAGATCAAAGTCAAAGACAATCATGACTTCCTCCATGAAATCAGAGTGGTGCAATAGAAGCATGGTCTCTTGGTAGAGCATGGAAGATAAGGATTGGCATCGCCCTTGCAAAGAATAAAGGCAAAAATTATGGAACCACAGATTGAAGAGCACACATCAAAGGATGAAGAGTTTGATTTTTGGAGCTTCCAAGCACATGAACGTGCAGTAGGATAAAGAATAAAAAGTAACTACTACAGATTTGAATCTTTGGAAAGAGAAGGGATATTTGTCCAAGAAGCAATCGTAGAGACAAAAAGATCTCATATGTAATACATTTAGAGGAACAACACACTCTCCAGGTTGGAAAGAATACTTGTCTCAGAAGTAAAGAAAATCAAGCGGGACAATATCTAGACTCTAGGTTTGCATATCAAGTTTGATACTTTAATTGTTGCTTAAGTATTACAATTCTTTATATTTTATTAATGCTAGAAACAAATGAATACTTATTAGAATGTACTATTAATATAAATTCTTATTGTACTTAATTGCAATATGAACTAACATCTCGTCTAGGAGATATTTCATGTTATTGTTCTGAGGAAGGACACCTTGGTAATGATATAATGAATTACCATGAAATTGATATGTTCTTATATAAAATGATATTATATTGGAAATACTTTTTCTTTTCTTGTTTCTATTTCAAGCAGGTTATCCTACATATTATAGGAAGGCTACCACAGAAAAGAAAGACTTGAAAGGACTCAGATGGAGTCAAACTTTAGAGGGCTTCATTGATTAGAAAGAAGCCAGCTTGGTTTTGTGACACTTTGCAGGACACAAAGGTGCATGCAACAGGTAGAAGCATGGTCTGAGGATTCTCTCAGATAGAGGGAGTTGAACACAGAATTTGAGATGAAGGATATTGAAATACTTCATCACAAACATGGTGTAGGAAGGAGCAATGAGTCTCCATTACTTATCCACAGATGAGCAGATAACTGATGATATATCCACCAGTAGAGCCCCAATTGTAATTATGAATTGTAAACATGTTTGTTAGGCTAGTGAGCCGAGTTATAATAAGCTAGGAGGCTTATGTGATGATTAGGATAGATATCCTAGGATACTAAGGTGTTACACATTATTTTGGTCATCTTAAGTAATCCACTGACAACATGTGTTCATGTTGCCAGAAAAGAGTCTTTCTCCATGAGGAAAGTGACTGGCTTTCTTTTCCAAAAACCCCTATTAAGAAAGGTCATTGAAGGTTGCATCATAAGCAGGGTGCGATGATGCCTAGTCATCGCACTCTGCCCTAAAACTGGTTTGCGATGTCTCCATAGGTTGCTCTATAGCTGGGGTGCGACGATGCCAAAAGGCTAAGAAACGATCGACCTTCATGAAAGTTCTAGAAGGGGATATTCTAGAAGGTGAGGTGGCATCCATATGGTTGGGATCCTACTCACTTCTTTGATTTGGTGGGATCATCCTAATCTCTTTAACTATCTCTCTTTCCCCTATATAAAGAGGAATTTCTCATGGAAAAGTCTAAGGTTGATTCAAGCAAGATTATTATTGAATAGGCTAAGAATTGGATGAAAACTTCTACTTCAGTTCATACTTGAGAACTCTATCTTAGTTCACCAAGTCATTGTGGATCTTCTTCATTCAAGTTTGGAGAAAGTGTGTGTGTTGAAGAAAAGGGTCATCGGAAGGGACCTTGCAACATTAAGGCTTTGGTTGTAATCTCCACTTTCATTATTATGTAGTATAGTGATATGTTTCTTTCCCATAAAACTCATCTTGTCTTATTGTATGATTCCTTGATAACACACATAGGTTCTCTTTGAGTATGTTGTATTGAGTTCACTTTGGTTGGCTTGTGTTCTCTTGCGGATCTAATATCACAGGAGCACTAGAGTGGAGCTAAGACGATGACGAGAAGAGGAAGTGATATTTAAATGGTATGTTGCCCATCTTTCATTTGATAGTAAACTCAATGATTAGATCTTAGGGAAAGCGTCATGTCTTGTTCTATTTTGTTGTAGATCTAGGTGGATCTAGGGAGATCTGTTTATGTCTATATTTACTGATAAGTCCCATAACAAAATTGGCGACCATACTTGGGATATGACCTCATTTTGATTTTTTTCTTGCCATTTGCCTTTAGTCTGCCTTCTTCTGATAATTTTCATTCTTTGATTCTGTGGGTGATCCATCTAGACTCCCTGGGTTTAGAAGTTCTCTTGGATTTTTGTCTTTCTCCCAATTTTTCCAAATTTACAGAGATCGTCACACTATACCTTACTGATAGCCTGCGACGACCCTGAGACATTGCTCCCTGTTTAGCCAATCCAGTGCGGCTTCATCGCACTCTACTTTGCCAGTGGTCTGGGATGACCCTTTCTCGTCGCACTGTGTCTTATGCCCAGCTTGCAATGACTCCTGTAGGTTTTGATGGAGTGAGTCAGTTTACCTCTTACCACCCAAATTTTTCTTAGAAGCCTGGGGTGAACTTCCTATGCTCATGATTGACCGATTCTTGAGTTTAGAGCTTGCTTGTAGTTGGTTTTCAGTGATTGAAAGTCTTTCTTTTCTTTTTGCAAGTTTTTTTCTCATACTCTTTGTCACAAGGATATAATCTCGAATCTTCATCTAAGTGCTTGTTTGACAAAGGGTCTTTGGTTTGTCTTGAGTTATGGATTCATTTTATTTGTCAGATTGTTTGTTGATTAAGAAACATTTCTTGCGTGCTTATGTCAAGAGTTTTCCTTATCTTTTTCATTTTGTTTACATTGTGAACTTGATTTGGGAACAATGTTGAGACTGTTTTGATTTTCTTGGCTTCCATTTTCCTTTCGTTATCACATCTCTAATTTTGTCTTGGAAAAGAAGAACCAAATTCATTTATTCTTTTAGCAATCTCTTATAAGAAAATTTTTACATTTGAAATATAAGAAGAAATTGGAAAATTTGCAGTTCATGATTATTTTGAAGTGTGTTCATTCAGAATTAAGGAATTGCAATTAGTAGCTTGTTGTACTTTGAAAGAAAAATACCTTCTCCCTACTATAACTAGAGTTCATTGAATTGAAAAATTGCACATTCATATCTTTTTGCATTTTATTGGGTCAAGGTCATAACATCAAGAGTTTCACTTCCATCTCCTGTTTGAGTAAGTAACAACCTCTAAAATACATCATAAATCTAAAATTCAATTAGTAACTTTTATTTTCTAGGGATATTTTACACCAACATTAGCTAGGATAGTGCTTTGGAATAGGTTGTGAGGTACACTCTCCAAAGAATCAAAACACACAATAGTATCTTTTGATAGGGAGATTTCAAATCTAATTGCTACATTTTGTCCTGGGAAGCCCTTGTCACACAAGGGTCAAATCTAAGGTCGCATTAAGACTAGCATAGTTACTTACCCTGCTTTGTTGGTATTGGTGTAAATATTGCACATATTATGGGGGTCGCTTGAAGGTATACCCACAATGATGAGTGGAAGCCTTTTAAGTTGATTTCGGGCTAGATACCCTGCCTTTGCATGTGGATCGGACTATCGAATGTTTTCCCAGGCATCACTATTGTAGTTTGTAACCTTAGTAGCCTATATCTTTAGGGTCTTTACACAATGTGACTATGGAGGGGCAAGTCTTCATGGTACTTGGAATCGACGTTGGCCGGACTCACTCCGGCTCCTTGGAGGGTATACCCACGATTATGTATGGGATCTTGCACCAATGTGTAAGTCCATTAAGTAGGCCATCAACGTAAATTTTCCACCTTCTTATCCCAGCCCCTTCTTTTCTCGATTTCACAATGTTGGATTTCATCACCAACTAGTGACCTCGAAATAAGAAGGTTTGTTTGTTTTGTTTCATTCTTAGATTTTATTAGTGAGTGTTGTTTGTTTTCTCTAGTTGGCCAAATATTTTTTCCATTATTTACTCGACTCAGCCAACATCTGTCTTCGTCGTTCATGTAGGACACAAGGGCTACCCCCGGAAAATCCGAAAGGCTACCAACCTTTGCTTTCCAATTCACCAGAAGGCTCTCTAGAAGGAGTAGTCGACCATGAAGTTTATTTAAAAGTTGGAAGAACACACTCTTTGGAAGGATTTCATATTGTTTTAGACTCCTTAGAGGATTTCCACCTCCTTGTAAATCCAACATTGAGTGTTTGACAGAACCCATGTATACCCCGAGTGAATTCATCTAGAGAAATTGTTCTTGTTGATGAAACTAAAGTACCTACTGGACCTAACATGGGATCTAGAGTATAGGATCCACTTTTTCAAAGTTAATCATTTAGTATCCTGTCTCACATTATTGGACCTTCTAGTTTTGGTTCTATCCCTTTGACATCACATGATTTGTACAATAACCTATAGCATCACAAGTTACTGAAACGTCTATCACCTACACGGTACCTTTGGACCATTTTACTGGTACCACCAGTAGTGTCACCATCGTTTCATACCAAATATTGATTAGTTATCACTCGATCCCTACTCTTCATATGGCTCATTCTACTATGGTCCTGCAAGCTACTACGATTCCCACTGGAAATGTTGTTATCTCCCAAGCTCTAATTGGGACACCACTTTCGTCTAGACCAAATCCATCAATACCCCCTGGGTATAGATCTCTGAATGCTTCTGTTGCTATCTGTACCTAGGTTCCATCCAGACTTTTTGTTCCTCCAAGGTATAATGCTGGTGCTAGATTTGTTCCTACACCTTCCTAGGTTCTCTTCGGAGGGCTTTATGTTCCTCCTCCACCTGTTCTTGGAGGATCTGGCCCTAGTGGCTCCAATCTAGTTGGAGGAACCATTCATTTGTTCACTTCTGGTTACCAGATTCCTATTGGAGGTCAACCTCAAGCTAGGGGTCAACCTCAGTTTTGGGGTCAAACTCAAATTGGGGCACAAACTCATCTTTGGGGGAAACATCAGGTTGGAGTCCATAACCCACTCTATGGACATAACACACCTGGATCACAATCCCAACTTTGGAACCTTCTTTCCCAAGGAAATCCACAATCGTACAGGGGACAACATCCTTAATTTAACTCTTTTGTACCCCCTAACTTCGGCCCACCGTATCCAGGTTCCTTGAATCCCACTTGGGGTTAGGGCGTTCAATCTAGTGCCCCTTACTAAGGGAACCCCTCTACCCAACCCAACGTTGTGGGATATATGTCCCAAAACCCTCCACAATCGATTCTGTCATGAATGTCTAATTATTTGCATACTGCTTATGGTCCTACTGGTCTACCTACAAGACTTCCTCTTCAAAACTACCAGTTTCCACAAGTGAACTGACAATTTCCTTTCCTGGCCACTTTGGATTTACCTGATCTGTCTAGGATTCTGAATGATCTTATCTTACACTCTCCTCATTGGCCCGTCATACAGGCCAAGTTATCATCCGACATTCCTAAATTTGATGGTCGAGCAGGAGAAGATCCTAATAATCATGTTATGAATTTTCATCTGTGGTGTTCATCCAACTCCTTGATGGATGACTCCATCAGGCTGCGACTTTTCCAACAAACTCTCATGAGTTTGACAACAAAATGGTACATCGAGTTACCTCATGGTTTCTTCAATGACTTTAACACCCTAGCCATGGCCTTCCTGACACATTACCAGTTACCAATTCGATACGAGATGAGAACATAAATTTTGATTTCTTTTAGGTAATCGTTGTCTGCTCATATCTCTGATCACATTCATGAGTGGAAGACGTTTAATCAAAGTTCCTCTCCCTGATCAACTATTATCCAAGTGGTTTACCAAATCACTCATTGGACATATTTCTCGTGATGTCACCATGGGTGGTGTTGTGACTAAAGAGCAGGTGATTAGTCGTTCTTAGTATCTTGATCTTGTTTATTCACAAATAGGAACACTTTACAATTTCATCCCTGATGCTTCTCGTCCTTCCAGAAACCCTACCCCAAAACCTCCGACAACTTCTCATGCTGTTGATGGTGTGATTGGAACTTTTTAGGGTGAGACCCATTCTTCGCGTGCCATTCACACCAATCCCGAATCTAATAATTCCAACGCACAAAGTGCTCCTACTCCTACTCCTTCCACCGGTAAGACTGTTGAAGTTAATTTTGTTCAATCAACGCCTACTGGGAGAAATCCAAATAAAATGAAAGGAAAGGGTTAGGATAAGGAAGACAAGAATAATAATCCACAATTTGATAAATCCAAAAAATAAATCACTGATTAGAAAGATAAACGTAAGCCTCGTTACCCCTGCCTCATATGTGGTGACGACCATTACACGAAATATTGTCCAAGACATGTTGAGGTTACTAAGTTTCTCCAAGGAACCGAGAAACTGTCTATGCCTACCATTTTGTCCCAACCTTTCCCTTCTCAAAAAAAATCCCAATTGGTCATTCATGACGAAGCTACCCCTTCTACTTCATTCTATGTCCTTGTGTGTACTGGTGACTCTAAAAAGAATGAAGTTGCAGTCACAACTCGAGCCAAGGATTACTCTTTGTTAAAAGAAAAAGTTGATGATATACCACCTTAGTTGGTTCAACCTTCTCCCCCAACTTCACCTTCCAACGGTCCTCTTCATCTCTAATGACAAAGTCTCGATATAGTCCTTCGCCCTCCTCCCAAGGGTGTTGTTCGAAAGTCTGTGTTTAACCCTCACGCCCGTGCTGCAAAAAACTACAACATTGTAGAAGATCTTGTGCAAGCACCCTCTTTGATGTCATCTCTCGAAGTCCTTCAAAGTTTTCCAGCTCAACAGAAGGAAATGTTAAAGGCCATCGATGGAATTTATCCCATGGATACTAATATCATTATCTCTGACTTGGAAGATCACGTTCCAAGGCTTTCTCCTCAATTAGCATTCGAAATACAAGTTGTTGTTGAAAACAAGAACATCTGTAGAACTGTTATTGATGAAGGAGCCTCGACTTGTGTCATGTTCGTCACTTGATGGAGAGCCATTGGCTCTCCTTCCCTCAATGAATCACACAATACACTTAAGGCTTTCAATGGTACATGCTTTAAACCCTACAGTGTTCATCCGTCATTGTCTATTACATTGGAAGGAAAATCAGTCAATGTTGACGTTGAGGTCTTCGATACACCTCTTGATTACAACATTTTACTTGGCCATAGCTGGATTGATTCCATGTGTGTAGTTGTTTCTACCCTTTTTGTTGTGGTACATTTCCCCCACCAAGGAAAATTCATTATTGTTTACCAACTGGCCTTTTTTAATTCTGATTCTCGTACTAGCAACGTTCCATTCATTTAGAAGACGCCTCCTGGTTACAAGAATGTCGGCGTGTGTCTTTTGAAAGATTCAACTTTGATGGGTACATTTCCAATCCAACCACCCGATATATCCCCTCCTTTTTTTCCCTTTATTAACATTATATACACCACTGGTCATGACGCCCCTGAGGCATACAACCCATGGGTGGTACCTAGGGTTGGTGATTACTCTCGTTACTGTGACAAAATGCCTTTAAGTCTGATCCAATCCACTTACCAAGCTATTCAATCGGCAACACCCTCCTCTCGTGATTCATATCCTGATCCATTTCATGTGATCTTTCCTACTAATGATATGATCATGTTAGTCGTGTCCATGGAAGACACCCCTTGGGATGATGGACATCATCGATCTATTCTCTTCCTAGAACGTGATACCATAGAGAGTTACCAATGGATTTCGACTACGTCGATTGTTGTGGTTATTTATTCAGTTCCTGAGTCAACACATGACATCTTGTACGAAGGGAACTTGAGAAACATTTCACCTACCGTTCCTCTCAACATATCTTTTAAAACAGGAGTCGTGGAGAATATTCATATTGAGCCTCCTGTTCTACCGACAGGGTCCATGAATATAAATCCCTTTTCCAAGAATTCTGTGACGTTTTCTCTTGGATTTACGAAGAGATGCCAGGTATCGATCCTAATATTGTTGTACATGATATTAAGACATACCCGGACACTAAACCCATTCAGAAGAGACTTTGCCCAGTGCACCCACTTAAAGTTGCTACTATCAATCTTGAAGTTGAAAAACTTCTTAAAGCCAACTTTATCTATCCTGTGGCATTGACTGATTGGGTATCGAATCTTGTTTCGGTGAATAAGAAACAAGATACCATCTGTGTCTGTGTATATTATAGGGACATCAATAAGGCTTGTCCTTAAGACAATTACCCAACCCCCTTCGTTGACTAGATCATCGACGATTGTGCCAAAAGTGAAACCTTCTCTTTGATGGATGGTTTCTTCAGCTATAATCAAATTAACATATTACCCATAGACCAACACAAGACCACTTTTATTTTCCCTTGGGGGACCTTTGCTTACCGGAAATTACCCTTTTGTCTCAAGAACGCTAGAATGACTTTTCAGCGTGCTATGTCTTATTATTTCCATGATATTAAGCACATTGTGCAACCTTATCTTGATGATCTACTGACACATTCCATTCGTCGCCAAGAACACCTGACACATTTGAGGGCCATTTTCATACGTTGTCATTATTATTGTATCAACTTAAACCCACACAAATGTATCTTTTGTGTGGAGTCCAGTAGACTACTTGGTTTTATTGTGTCAATACACAGGATTTGTGTAGACCCTTTGAAGGTTGAAGCTATCCTTAATCTACCTCCTCCTTCCACTTTACGCTATCTCCAAAGTTTGCAAGGGAAGGAAATTTTTTTACATCGTTTCATCCCGAATTATGCTGAACTTACGAAAGGATTCACTTGGCTACTTAAGAAAGGTTACAAGTTCATATGGGATGATACCACAAACAAATCCTTTGAAGCTTTGAAACTCGCCTTAACCCGTACACCCTTTGTAATGTTTCCCTAAATGTCATAAAACAAAAACAAAAAATCTTCTTTTCTCTTAAGGGCACTTAAACTTATTTTTCTTTGTTAAGATCCATATCAAACTTCTCTTGCTACTTAGTAAGGTGAATTAAGGGACTATACCTAACATAACCACAAGGGTGGTGGATGTCTCTGGACTTAATCATGAATCTACTTGCAATTACAAGGTAGATCACATTGATGCTTCGTATAAACTATACTACCAGCCTCCACGAGGACTAAATACATTTATATATGAATGTGAATATACTACCATAATATAATCAAAACTTCTGTCCCCACCAAATTATTTACACTCATAGGTATGTCACCATAACTTATACCCCAATCGTGCAAGTAAGACTTATCATGGGTATCTACGGATGATCAACTTTGAATCCTAAGGTGATAGAACAATATCCTAGTAAATAGGGATAGATACTAATTAAATGTATTTTGATTTTTGCGACAGTTCTCTCGTGCGATTTTTATGATCTGTAAGGTGTTCTCTAAGGTTATTTATCCTTGTCAAATACTTATTCCCCACAATTAGTTCTATCTGAACCAACTTTGGCATAGGGTTTTCTTTTCGTTAACTGAATTCGATGGTCATGAGGGAACCCTAACCAGAACTAAGGTAAGGATTAATATGAGAAAATACGGGTGTTTTTTCATCACGAGTACCCCGTGGATGTGAGGCAGATACTCTAGGGTATGATTGTAAAGGATTTAATAGCTACCATCCAAGATAATTAAGCTGTTCTGAATGCATTTCCTTTGACACTATCGCGTGCTTAAAGTGATCCACCGGAGGCTCACCACCTTTCCCTAACTAAAACAATTAGGTACAATCCCTCATTAAACATCTATGTGACTAGTCGACGGTTAGCCCAAGACTACCAATCCCTTTTTTTTATTTTGGATCTGTATTCCCTGCAAAAAGTCTCGTAGTTACTACTGGTCATTAATCTTTTCTCGCGTAGCTCTATTTGGCAATGCCTCTGTATATTTCCATTTGACATTGGCTTTGTATATAAATCCATTGGAGCAGGAAGACTATCGTCCTGGAGGCCGTTTACTCAGCGAACCCGTCAACCATTGTGCGTCTTCTGGGTAAGTTTTATTAGAGTAGAGTGTTCAACAACTTATTACAGTGAGGGTTATCTCACTCTTTTGTTCTTTTCGAGTTTAAGTACGTTACCCCTTATCATTAATTCTTACTATGCTATGGGTTTAGTTTCTGTACTTAAGTCATCTCAACTATATGCTCATCCGTGTTTTCCCAAAAATCGCAGCACTCTGACTATTCGTTCTTTTCCCCAAGAAATACCAGTTAGACCATCGGAAAAAAGAGAAGGGTACTTAGGTATTCCCTGAGCCCAAAATCATTATTCCTCCTTAGTCTTACCCCCTAGCTATATGTCGTGATTCAGCATTGAATGTCTAGGAGAATTCGTTCGATTTGTTTTTCTTTAAAAACAAAACTGGGTGTGTCCCTCTAAGTTACTTCTCATCTTTCCTTGTGATGGGTGTGTTTCTTTGTCGGTACTCTTGCCCAGTTTCCTGTAAGCTGCAAGGTGAACCCTCGGGGTCTATTTATAATAAATATTTACATTGACTACTTGAACCCTCCTTATTTTCTGTGAATTCAATCCTGGATAGGTTTAAAACAAGTCTTTGGCATAGTTCGACTTGTTTTGTTTATGTGTTAAGGAAAACTAACATTGTCAATGACTTTGTTTGATTTCATGGGTTACTGTATTGTCTCTGTTTTTCTTATTTATCTTCATTTTGTTTAAAGTATTCGTATAAGTCACTAATGATGGGCCTTGTTGATGCGACGTACCCATCAGGGGTTTACTGCACTCTCCTTCCTTGGCCGGTCATCTATCAAATAACATTCGACAAAGCAAGGACCTGATCTTGCGCATCAAAAGATGAGTGTCTCTCTGTTCTTGGTGAAAAAGGTACTCAGGTTCTGAGCTCATATCTTCTCGATTTTAATGCTACAGGTTCTAGGAAGTGGAGTTCGTGGCTCCACCCAGTTTTCCATTCCAAAATGGTTACGTTTCACCTTTAGTATTATAAGGATTCCATGTTCAATTTTTTTTGTTTTGAGCAACTATGTAATAATTTTCTGGATAATGAACTAGAATACTTGTCATAAATACTCGGAACAGTGTAGTAACTCACAACGAGTTCTATCTCTAGCTTTTCGAGTACCACATATGGCTAAGAAGTTTATTGCAATTCAAGATGTTTCGATTGACATGTATTCAATCTATTTGCTCCGGCAATAATAATAAATACCAAAAATTTGCTATGGTCACAGAGTCTTGATTACTTCCCTATTTACTATATTTGACCTCTATTGCAAAGAAAAGGAGTTGTTGTTGTTGTGATTAAAACTAGGGTAAAAGAAACTCAACTCGCATTGTTTCTATGAATGCATTAAAATTTCTCAGATATCTATTTCGGAATAAATCTATTGTAATCTGTTCTAGCATTTCTTTTATATGATTGCGTCTATAAGTCTGTTAGAATAATTTATCCTGGAAATAATATAGGGACAACTCAAGTGCTTATACATTATTTTGTAGACATTTCAAATATCAGATTTTATTTTGTGGCATCCATGCGGATTACCAACAGTAATTAGGCCTGTCTCTTTTGTTAAGGATATAATTATCTCGTGGAATACTAGTTTTGGTGCTAGTTTCGATTCTAACCTGCGTGGAAAAGGACGTTTCTAAAAGAATGATCTTAAGAATTTACCTGTAGAAAATACAAAGGTCTTATATCTAGACTTAGTTCTCACAAATATTTACACATAGGCATTTCTGCAAGGGTTTTGGATGCACTAAGATTTATCCTATTGTTACCCTCATAAGGTAGTACTCTAAGTTTCCCTTTTTTCTTGAGGTGATTACTCTCGGAACTTAACCAAGCATAATTATTTAATTATGTATTAACCATTAAAGATAAGATCTATAGTTTGTTCAGAATCAATATAACCATAAGAGTCATTCTGGATTGGGTTTAAGGGCATTTTGTCGATATTTATGATTCATTTGCTCGAACAGATCTCTGAGTTGTTATATCAATTGAGAAATAATATATGCACCATACCATCATTTTAATCCTTTAAACAGAGATGGAAATAATTCAATTATGAATGAATATACGTACCATATCAGCAATTTAATCATTTAAATAGAAATGGAAACAATTCAATTCCGAATCAATATATGTACCATATCAACGATTTAATCATTTAAACAAAGATGGAAATAATTAGATTCAGAATCAAGACTTGCATTACATCAGATATATAAAAATCTAAATAGAGAAGTGGCAGATTTATGTATCTGAATTAGTTTACAGGGAAGACAAAGGGAACAACCACGTTCCTCCCAACCGTAGGACAAGGCGGCCAAATCACTTTCCCAGTCCACCCCCTAGCCTGACCATGATTCCATGAGGGCTAACTCAGAAAACTCCTCCTCAACAATGTCCTTCCGTTTCAGCAAACTCCTCTTCCCTCACACTCAATCAATAGTGTTCATAACAACAAGAATACAGTAGTCTCCTCTTCCCAACATCCTAGGAAACATCCTACCTCCTCACATATGCTATTTATCAAAACAATATTTTTGCCTAGGTCTTTTTTCCCTCCCTTGGGAATTTTCCAAGCTTTCTAAATCCCTGATTTTCAGGGGCTGCCAATGGCCAAATCTCTGATTTTCCACTTGTAACAATCATCCCAGAGGTAGTTCCAACATGTTCCCCACTCATGGAGTCATGGTCAGTTGAATTTAACATTGTTGTTCCATTTGTCCTCCTGCAATAATTATTTTAATATTATGTTTACATACAAGTGTCATGGTCAAATAGTTAGTTGGGTCAAATTAGGTCTCTTCCCAACAGTCATAATAATTAATTACAATTTATCAAATTCGAAATTCGAAATTGCCATAAATGAAAAAAAAAATCCAAATTCAAATTTACCAAAAACGAAATAATTTCTAACAATTTTCAAATTTCAAAATTAATTTATTTGGGGATGTCACATCCTTCCCCCCTTAAAATAAGACACTGTCCTCAGTGTTCGTTCCTTTTTTGGAATAGGATTGGATGAGATTTCTGCAAATCTCCCTCCAACTCCCAAGTGGCCTCCTCGGGACTAAAGTGCTTCCATTGCACCTTTACTTGAGCGACGACTCTGTTCTGGAGTGCTATTTCTCTCCAATCCAGAATGTGCAAGGGTTCCACCTGGAACTCGCCTTCTGGTTCCACCTGCACCAACTTCCAATCGATTAGGTGAGTAGGATCATGAACATAAATTTTCAACAAATAAACATGAAATACATTATGAATTTTTAGATTAGCTAGAAGTGCAAGTTGGTATGCTACGGGTCCAATTCGAGCTAGTATCTCAAAGGGCCCACAAAACCTAGGTGCCAACTTGGCACAGTTCTTGAGTTTTAGTGAAATCTTTTGGTCTTTGACTTTTAAGTAAACATGATCTCCCACTTGAAACTCTAAGTGTCTTCTCTTCTGGTCTGCATAACTTTTCTGTCTTTCCTGTGCCACTTTCAAGTTCTGTTGTACCTGTCTTACCGTACTTTTCATTTCTTGGAGCATCTCCGATCCCACCATAAGTCTGTCAACCGGGGTGTCCCATCTAATTGGAGTCATACACTTTCTGCTATATAGTACCTCGAAGGGGATCAACTTAGTTGACGTTTGGTACCCATTGTTATATGCAAATTCCACCGGGTGTAGGTAGTCTTCCCACCTGCTCGGTTTTGTTCTTACGTACATGTGGATCATATCTTCTATGGTTTGATTTGTCCTTTCAGTCTATCCATCCATTTGTGGATGATAACTCGTACTGAAATTCAAATTAGTATTTATCCCTGGAAAAAATTCTTTCGAAAAAGAGGATGTGAATTTTACGTCTCTATCTGAAATCACCATTTTGGGAATACCATGTAGTCTAAATATTTCTTTCATAAATATTTCAGCAATATTTATAGCTTTAAAAGTAGACTTTATAGGAATAAAGTGTGTGGACTTACTGAGTTTATCGATTACAACCATAATAGAGTCATTATGTTTCTGAGTTTTAGGCAAACCTATAATAAATTCCAGAGATATGGTCTCCCATTTCCATTCTGGTACTGGCAATGGTGTAATAGGCCGATTGGATGTTGGTGTTCAGCCTTAACCTACTGACAATCCTGGCAGCTAGCCAACTATTCTGCTATTTTGCCCTTCGTGTTGGGCTAGTAAAATAGTTTTCTAAGTGTTGTTATTGTCTTCTGGTATCTTGCATGGCCATAATACAGTTTCTTATGTACTTCATTCAGGATTTTTATTTTTAATTCTACTGAATCTGGTACGTAAAGTCTATCATTAAATCGTAAAATTCCATTTTTGTCGATACTCAGATCTGGTTTATCTGATTTTGCGGTACTATTTTGTAATTCTGCCATTATCTTAGTGTAACTTTGATCATTAATGCTTGTTGTCCTTATTCTATGTTCCAGATCACTTTCTTCTCTACTAACATTTATCTCAAATAACCCATGGACTCTTTTGCTTAAGGCATCTTCTACCTTATTTTCCTTACCCTTGATATGTCTTACCTCAAAGTCAAATTCAATCAAAAAGGCTAGCCATCGTGCTTGTCTTGCATTAAGATCTAGCTGGCTAAATAGATATTTCACAGCGCTATTATCCGTTAATAATAGAAACTTTTTGCCCATTATGTAGTGTTGCCACATTTTTAAGGCGTGAATTACTGCTGCCAAATCTAAATCATGGGTGATGTAGTTTCTCTTGTGCTCCTTGAATTTTCGGGATACATAAAAAATAACGTGTCTGTCTTGGGTTAGGACACCACCTAGTCCTTCTTTACTCACATCATCACATACAATAAAGTATTTATCTAGATCTTCTACCTTCAAGATGGGTGTGGTTGTCAATAATTCCTTCAACTTGTTAAAACTGTCTTCACACTCCTATGACCAATTAAATTTAGTCCCTTTCTTTTGTAATGACGTGATGGGGTAGGATATTTTGGAAAATCCCTCTATAAATATGCGATAATATCCAGTGATTCCCATGAATGACTGGATATTCTCTATATCCTTAGGTACCAACCATTCCATGATGGCTTATATTTTCTCAGGGTCGACTACAATACCTTCTGCAGAAATTACATGTCCTAGGTATTGTATTTTCTTTTGATAAAAATCACACTTATCAAATTTTCCGTACAGTTTGTGTTTCCTCAAAGTTTGCAGGACTATTCTTAAGTGTTCTTCATGTTCTTCCTCTATTTTAGAATAGACCAGAATATCATCGATAAATACTAGTACAAACTTGTCCAAGTATTGGCTGAAGATATTGTTCATCAGACACATAAACGTGGTTGGTGCATTTGTTATTTAATAAATCCATAGGTGCGGACACTAACCAATCTCCTTAGATCCACCTGGATCTAGAACAAAGCAAGACAGAACATGACTCTTTCCCTAGATTTTGACCATTGAATTAACTAGGAAGCAAGAACAAATAACATACCTTATTATCGCTTCCTATGGTATTTGTTGCTCCCGCTTCGCTCCAGTGCTCTCGTGCAGCCAAGACCAAGACAACACAAACCAACCAAAGTGAAGATAGCACAATCTATTCAACAATCAATCTATGTATATGATCAAGGAATTATACAATAAAGTGGAAATAGCTTTATGGGAAAGGGACATGCTACTGTATCATATTAATGGAAAGTAAAGATTACAACCTGAGCCTTGATGTTGCAAACTTCCTTTAGATGGCCCTTGGCTCCGACACACACACTTGCTCAATACTTGGATGAAGAAGATCAAATCATCTTGATAGACCTGCTAGAGCCTTCAAGATGTTGTTCAATGCTAAGTCCTTCACACAATTCTTTCACTAATTCTCCAATGAATCTCGCTTAACCTTTTCCATGAGAATTCCCTCAATATATAGGAGAGAATGAATTAGTTACTTGGATAAGAATGATCCCAAAATATCAGGGAATCTAGTACTAGGATAACCATTCAAATGCCATCTCATCCTTCTAGAAGATTCCCTTCTAGAAGCATCGAAAATTCATCTTTTTCCTTGCTTTAGAAAGAGTTCGCACCCTAGCAGTTCAACACAGTGCAAACTTCTTACACCCTAGTTTAAGGCAGTCTATGAGAATCAAGCATTCTCACAGGAAAATATACTAGCAGCCTACGAACCTTCTTCAAAAATGGGATTTCTGGAAAGAGAAGAAAGTAACTTTTCTCAGAAGAAAGTTCTTATGAAGAGCCTGAGTACACCATCATCCATACATCATCATGATGACCAAAATCATGGGTAATAGAATGCCCCCCAAAGTATGAGGTTGGAACCAGTGACAGCTGATAGAATTTGTAAGCTGCATGTGTGTGTCGAGAACCGGGAGCACACCTAATCGAAAACCTGCGAACAACCAAGCATCTGCAGAATATCATATATATCAATTCTAAGGTAGGCATTTCCATACTCAGATCACAGACTGATGACATTATAGACATGGGTCATGGCCACCAATCATACACTGTGGATCCATGCTGTCAAAATATAGCATAGCCACCAGAATACACTGTGGATCTATGCAAGAAATTTCAAATCAAGACGACATAGCCACGAGACATACATAGTGGATCTATGTATCATAAATTATACATACTTCATCGCAATCTAGATCACAAAGATGATATCCAGGGTCTTCAATCTTGTTGCCCAAAGTACGAATCTAACCATGTGATTACATGTGTTGAAGTCAAACATGGTAGAAACCACTTGATTACCGGTCATTGATGAAACCGTTAACAAGTGCGAGGGAAATCACCATTGATGTCAATGACTCCCAAGGTACCGTAGTACAAGCCATCGAATGTGAATGAATGAGTTGAAGTCGAACATCCGATAGAATCTTTCGATCAGGGGTCAATGATGTAAACCCACTATCAAAAGAGAGGAAACCTGCCATTGAGGCATGCAAGCTCTAAGGTACCAAACAATTTATAATTCTTGATTCCAGATAATGAGCTGAAGTCGACGAAACAAAACTCGTCACAGGAGGGCCTTTATGTATCCCCCATCAATGACACGAAATGAGTAACAGATTTTGAAGGTGAAATAGAGTATGATGTGAATTGGACTGGACAGAGGGAAGGCCCACACGGAGATAATGGATAACTGTATATGGCCGAATCAATATAGGTTTCAGATGGACTTCTCTTGAACATATGAACGACAAGACCAATGATTTGGCAGCATTGACTCAAAGACGACACAGGGAATGACCTTGGAATTAATCGAATGAGAGACAAATGGATTTCCCAAACCGGCTTCAAATGATGAATAGGGGGTGTCATGTTCAAGAGCGACACTTACTGCCAATCAATACGAAGATGAAAACATATCCCTTTCCCAAATTTTCCCCCACCATTTTTTGCGAGTACCTATTTATTTTTACGCAAGCTCGAGGAGGATAACATATGCTTGTTGATGTAAGTTCATCCTTCGGATGAGTCCCTCAGAGTATGTTTAACGAACCCTAAGAAGGAGTGGTTCGGTCCCATCACGGGTCTGTCAATGTTTGTTTAACGAGTCCAGAGATAGAAAACTCGAAGGTTTTTCAAGATTATAGAGTTTGGAAAAACACTTAAAATAGAACTCTCTTAGTTCCTTTTTCGTAAAATAGTCTAAATGAGACCGAAAAAGAGATAAATTATCACTCACCAGATGCTTACTTCTTATCAAGTGTGAAAATAGCAAGGTCGCTCGGTGATCTTTTCATGTTTAGAGAGTCTGAAAAGAGCTTAAAGAGGACTCCAGGGGGGTTCATTTTTCGTATAACCTTGTTGAATCCAAAAAAGTGATAAAAGTACGCTCGATCGTGTTCTCATGTATTTACGAGCGTAGGAATGGACAAAAACCATGCTCGAGGTTTTTATATAAAAACCATAAAAAACAATCAAAAACACGCGATAACAAAGAAAAACATGTCCGTATCCCTGTATTTGGTCATTAAAGTCATCATGCCTACAAGAGTTACACTGAACATGACATTAGGGATTAGGGTTTAATCAATAAATAATCATAAAAAACCAAAATGATATAGTAAAAGTAAATAAAAGGAGTAAATACTCTTTTTACCACATCATTTTTACACTTCCACTATTGAGCTCAAAAACCCCCTCTTTTACCCTCCAAGTTCGTCGTCAGATGGCAGGAGCTACGAGAGACCATTCAGCGAGTCGTTTGCGACAGTTAGGTAGGATCTTCATCCTTAACACTTTCATGGTTTAATTTTGTAATTTCATTGGTTAAGTTTTCATTTTTAATTTGATTTTCCAAGCCCTACATGTGTGATACCATTCTCACAGGCAGGCTCTATGGGGCCTGTGAGAATGAGGCATTCTCATAGGTGAGCCTAAGGCCACCTGCGAGGTTCTCGCACTGTGCACACAGGGCACCTACGAGAACCGCAAAGCTCAAATTTTTTTAAAAAATTTAGTCTATGAAAAAGAATGGATTCATGAAAAAAGTTGCTAATCTTCTTGTTGTGTCTCTTATGCAGATAATTGGCCATCAACATGGTGCTTGAATGGCGCGAAAGAGAACATGAAGAAGACAATGCAATGGCCGAAAATAATCCACCTACTATAGCTTCTTTGAGATATTGTGGGCTCTTGAAGTACTTTCGCATCCTGGGCATGAGGGCCCAAGTCAGACTATTAGAGTACCTGGTGCGTATGTGGGACCCTGATCAGCAGGTGTTTAATGTGGGGGTCCACACACTGTCCTTAGACATTGAGGAAATTTACTTTTTGATTGGTTTGTCATGGCGGGGGTACTATGTGAGCCTGACTGGTAGTAGAGGTGGTGGGCTAAAGATGAGTGAGTACTGCAATTTACACTGCGTTCCCAAGGCTGAGAGAAAGAAAGGAAAAGTAGTTATCTGGGGGGTACGAGACTTGACCCTCCGTACTATTCTTTCCACTATAGCTCAGATGGCTGGGAGTTCTTCTCCTCACATGAGATTATAGAGTTACTTCTAGTATGCTATTGAGTGTACTAAGCCTCAAGCGTTCAACTAGGCAGATGATGTGCTTCACAGTATAAAAAAGCAATTGACCAAATGTAGGTGAGGTGACCTGAAGCAATTTGGGTATGGATCTTTGTTGGTATCCTTATTCCTTGAGCGGGTCCCATTACTAAGGCTACAGGTGGAGTGGAATTTATCGGCTCCCAAGGATCCGTGGATGCTAATATGGTGTCGGCTCATGGCCCGGCACGTAGCAGGACCGATCATCAAATATGATGATACTTTCTTTGACTGGATTCAACCACAGATGTTGATGGTTGATGACTACGCTTATGTTGGGTTGGATTTCCGAGGAGATCCGGATTTGGTATTGCCAGAGGATGCTCAGTGGGGGGACCTTGGTAAGAAGTACACACATTTTTTTCTTTTCAAATGTTTTTGTGAATTTTTATCATATTCAAATGTTTTTGTTTTATACGTTCGTCCAAAGACTAATACAAAATCGTTTGTTAATAACATAGATGTTGGACCTTACAGACCTCCTGGCACTTCTCCCATCCAGCGGCGAGGAGAGGTAGTGGCAGCACCACAGTATGCTAAGGATTATCAAGTGGTGGAACATAATCTAGAGGGCCTAACTACAGACATTCCAAACATGACTCTGGAAGAGGTTCCACGACGCGATCAACGTCACACTGTAGGGGTATCAGCATCTATGATTTGACTGCTCTATAGGGTTGCTAGGGCAGTCATGTGTTACCGTGAACATCATCCATGACGTCACTTTGTAGAATCTATGAGCTTTAAATTTTGACATTTTGGTCTTCGGACAAACTTTTTGTAAAAAACTCTTTTGATTGTTATATATACAGACGACTTCTACCGGTTTACCTTATATTATGTGAATATTGATGTGATTGATTTATAAATGATTCAAATGTCTGTCCAATACATAATTATCCAATGCATCTGTTAATGTATTTAGACATATAGGAATATGTTGATATTCAATATTATCAAAATAACATTCCAAGAGGTGAATTCGCAAATACACCCGTAACAAAGTAGGACTTCGAATAGAGTAGATATTACTTAACTGTAGTACTACAAGCTGCGAGTCAAGTCACACAACCAAATGGCGAATTCCAAGCGAGATAGAATCAACCAATAATTCAATAATGACGCTATACTCTGCAATGTTGTTGGTCTCATGACTGAGACATGTGCCTCGTAAAGAGACAAGTTCATTTGTAGGGGCGTAAATTGCCCACACAGTAGAAGGAAGGTTCTGAGTATTATGGCTAGCGCCATCAGCGAAGCCAATATAGGGTAGCGAAGACTCCAACATCTGAAAATCAAACACAACATCACATAAGGGTAGAGACTAGATAACGACTAAAGCAAACTATAGTAACACACAAGAAGTATGATACATTAAAAATACAAGTACTAGTACACAGATGATTTTATGCATAGTACTTCTTCAAGTACAACCCATTCCTAGGTTCACTCAAAGGGATACCATCGTAATCTACCAACTCATATTCTCATTTTTCCAAAACTCGGTGAACGATATAAGGACCTCGCCACATGGGTTCGAATTTCCCAGCTCCTAACAAATCTCGATCCCGTTCATAGAGAAGAACAAGATCACCTTTAGAGAAAACGCGAGGCTTGACATGCTTGTCATATTGGGACTTGACACACTTTTTCTGGGCTTCTATTACTAGGGTGGCATCACGTCGAGTTTTGTCTAATCTCATTAGATACAATATATGTTCTTCTTCAGCAGAAGTATTGGGTAGGAGTTCAACAACCAGCTTCAAAGAGGGTATCTCACATTCTATAGGGAGAATGGCTTCCACACCATAGACTAATCGAAAAGGTGTAAACCTAGTAGCGGACTTGACAGATGTCTGGTACGCCCACAATGACGAAAACAACATTATGTGCCAACTTGTTTTATGAATCCCTATCATTCGTCGAAGCATAGTTATGAGAACTTTGTTGATCGCTTCGACCTGGCCATTAGCTTGTGGATAATAGGGCGTTGAGTTATCATGGCGAAGACCCAACTTTTCCGTAAGTTCAGACATCATAAAATTCCTAAAGTAGCTACCATGATCAGTGACAATAGCTTGGGGAACACCAAAACGAGCTATGACATGATTAAAAAGAAGCAAGGTTGCGGTATTTCCAGTGTTGTCAAATGTCGGCATCGCCTCAACCAATTTCGTAAAGTAATCAATGGCTACAATAATGTAACCATGCCCCCCGACCGAGTGAGGGTGACATGTCATGAAATCGATGCCCCATTTCACAAAGGGACCAACTGAGACCACAGGATGAAGAGGAACAGGATGTGACCGAATTTTCTGGTTGTAGGTCTGGCAGGCATGGCATTTCTGAATGACAATAATACAGTTGTTAAACAAAGAAGGCCAAAAATAACCTGTGTGTAATATCTTCTGGGAAGTAGCATACCCATACATATGACCACCACATGCTCCATAATGGCAGTCATTCAGAGCTTTCTCGGCTTCGTCGAATGTTAACCAACATCGAAAAACATAGTCAATCCCCCGACGATAAAGAGCATCCCCGAGGATAATGTATTGACGAGCTTGATAACGTATTCGACGTCGTTCAGTACTGGACAAAGTAGGCCGGAAAGTCTGGGTTTGTAGATATATAATGATATCCCCATAACAAATATCGTTAGTGCTAATAAGGAAAAGAGATTCATCGGGTAATGAATCAACTGCTACATTTTCCATTGCAGAATGACGAAAATCACATGTCAACTCAGCAAAAATTAAGGACTTCTTAGACTTGGTGTGATCGAATTCCAAGTCAAACTCCTGGAGTATCACAATCCATTTGGAGTATTTTCCCCCAAGCAATTGACGTGTCAAAATATGTTGCATAGGGTTGCAATGAGAAATCACCGTAGTCTTGCGTGAGAGGATATAATGCCGGAAGCATTGAATGGATTGAACGACAGCCAAGGCCAGTTTCTTGACATGTTGATACTTGATATCAGTCGGCGTGAAACTTTGACTCAAGTAATAAATAACATGTTCGTCGTGAGCATCATCCTCTTGGACAAGAACCATGCCAATAGTGTACTCTGAGGCAGCAAGATAAAGGAAATAATCGCGACTGTAATCGGGGGGGAAGAGAAGCGGAGCTCGCATTAGGGACAACTTCAAAGTTTCAAAAGCATTGTTGGCAACGGTATCCCAGACGAACTTTGAATATTTCTTTAGTAGCCACGTAAAACCACGAGTGATCTCGGCGTAATTAGGGATAAGACGACGAAGAAAGTTTGCTTTCCCCTGCAAACTTTGCAACTGGCAAAGTGTAGAAGGAGGAGGGAGATTAAGGATCACCTCAACCTTCAAAGGATCCACCCAGATCCCTCGACACGAAACGATAAAACCTAGAAGACGGTCGGATTCTACACAGAAAATGCATTTATGAGGATTTAAACGAATCTGGTAGAACCTACAGCAAACGAAAATGGCCCAGAGGTGGGTTGGGTCATCGACTCTATGCATAGAATGAGTGGGTAAATCGTCCAAATAGGGTTGAACGATATGCTTGATATCATGAAATGCATAAGACATAGTGCGTTGAAAAGCTGTGCCCGCATTCTTAAGACCGAAAGGGAGTTTCCGATAGGTAAAAGTACCCCAAGGACAAATAAAAGAAGTCTTATGTTGATCCTCAGGAGCAATGTTAATTTGATTAATCCAGAGAAACCATCGATGAGAGAGAAGATTTCACTTCCAGTGCAATCATCGACTATTTAATCGACGAAGGGGTAGGAAAGTTTTCTTTGGGACAAGATTCGTTAATATCCCTATAATCAACACATACACGAATGGTGCCTCCTTTTTTTTCAATCGGGACAAGATTGGAAACCCAGTCTATAAGAGCCACCGGATAAATAAAGCCATCTTTCAGAAGTTTCTCAACTTCGAGCTTGATAGAAGTCGCTTTACGTGGGTGAACTGGATGAAGGCATTGTCAGACGGGTTTAGTTTTGGGGTATGTCTTTATCTCATGTACAACAATTTCAGGGTCGATACCTGGCATCTTTTCATAGCTCAAGGCAAAGATGTCACGAAATTCTTTGAAAAGAGACGTATAGGTGACGATTTCATCGGAAGAACACGAAACTCCAATATGGACATTTTCGACAATCCCAGGTTTGATGGATATGTCAATGGGAATCATGGGCGAGATGTTACTTAAGTTCCCTTCAGCAAACACATCGTATGTAGTCTCGGGAACAATCAAAATAACGACAACGGTCGACAGGGTCGAAATCCGTTGGTAGTTCTCAAGAGTGTGTTGTTCCAGAAAGAGAATGGAACAATGATGCCCATCATCCCAAGGGGTGTCCTCCATGACGGACATGATCATCTCGTTAATGGGAAAAATAACACAAAAAGGATCGGGAAACAACTCATCAAGAGAGGGAGTAGAAGGTGTTTCCGATTGAATCGCTTGATAAGCAGATTCAACCGGACTTAACGGAATTGCGTCATCGAAACGAAGATGATCTCCAGGGTCAGGGACAATCCAAGGGTCAGAATATGCAGGAAGTTCATGAGGCTATGTTAAGATCATATTGATAGAAGCAACAGATGGGCGTGGAACATCAGGCGGTGGAAGAAGAATCACCAGTACACATCAAAACATAAGAAGTGGTAGAAGATGAGGGTTGGTCATGGATGACCAACTGAGCCTATTATTGAGACGGGAAGGGTTGGGACAAGATAGCCGGTGTAGGTGGTTTCGGGGCTCCTTGAAGGAACTTAGTGACCTCGGCATGTTGTGGACAATCCTTTGTGTAGTGATCATCACCACAGATAAGGAAAGGGTATTGGGGTTTGCTCTTATCCTAGTCATCAACAGGAGTAGTTTTAGGTTGCTCTGCTTGAGTATTATTTTTTCTCTCCTTATTCTTGCCTCTCCCCTTTTTAGATTTGTTTTTACCGGCTGGGGTAGATTGGACAACATTTACCTCAGAAGTCTTTCCGGTGGGAGTGGCGGGAGACAGATCATTTTGAACATTAGAAGAAGCAGATTTAGGGTTTGTGATTGAAGTGGTATGTGATTGGGCTTGGGCAGTACCAATCACACCATCAACTTCATGTGAGGCAGCTGGAGTAGTTGAAGTGATGGAAGCATTAAGATGAGGTAACTCAGGTAATAAATCGTAAAGGGTTCCCGTTTGTGAATAAATGTGGTCAAGATATTGAGCACGACTTATAGCCTGCTCTTCCGTGACAATGCCACCCATGACAATGTCCTTACCAATTTTGTTCACAAATGATTTTGTAAACCATTCTGCCAGTAACTGATCGGGGAGCTCAAGTTTAATGAGACGTCGTCTCCTACACCACTCATGGATGTGATCAGATATATGAGTGCCTTTAGTCTATTTAAAAGAAGTCAATATCTTGGTTCCCGTATTATAACGGATCGGTAACTGGTAATGCATAAGGAAAGCCATAGCTAGGGTGTTTAAATCAGAGAAGAAACATCGTGGCAATTCAATATACCACTTCGCAGCAGAACCAGTAAGGGTTCATTGAAAAAGATGTAAACGAATAGAGTCATCCATCAACGAGTTGGATGAACACCATAGGTGAAAAGTCATAACATGATTATTTGGGTCCTCTCCCACTTTGTCGTCGAATTTAGGAATGTCCGAGGGAAGCTTGGCTGGTATAACAGGCCATTGCGGAGAGTGACAAATAGGATTATTTAAAATCCTTGACAAATCCGGAAGATCCAAAGTGGCGAGAAAGGGTAACTGTCGATTCACCTATAGGTACTGGTGGCTTTGGGGGGGAAGCCTTGTCGACAAACCAGTAGGACCATAAGTATTCTGCATATAATGTGAAGATCCAGGCATCTTCGGTGGTGGTTGGATAGGATAGTAGCTCATCGAATTATACCCTGGAACAGAGGCATGAGTTTGAGCATTCGACCCCCAAATGGGATTAAACGAACCTGGATATGGTTGGCCCATGCTAGGGAGTGTTATGGACGCAGGTGGAAACTGCTGCCCCCCAGTCGATTGAGGATTTTGGATCAATTGATTCCAATACTAGGCCAAGGATGGAGGTATGTGTTGCCCATAAGGTGGAGTTGCTCCTCCCATTGAAGGTGGTGTAGCAATTGAGGGCAATGTTCCAATTGGCATTTTTCAACTGAGAGGGGGTTGAGTATACTACCTTGATGAGATTGTCCACCAACCGGAAGCTAATAAGCTGGAGTGAAAGACGGAATAGTACCACTAGGATTAGGATTGCTAGTAGAAGATGAAATAGGTCCTCCAAAAGGAAATTGAGGGAGTGTTGGAACAAAACTGGGAAGAAAGTGCCCAGAAGAAGAAGGACCACTAGGAGAGACAGATGGAGTTTGCGCGGGAGTAGGAATGGTAGCATTCAACACACGGTATCCTGGTGGTAGTGTCGGATTGACATTGGGCATCTGTGGTGTGTTGATGGGAGCAAGACTAACTGTAGGAAATCCGGTTGGAACAATCGTAGTAGCTGCAAGATGGGCCATTTCAACTGGGACAGTAAAGTGATAAGCGGTAGTCAACGGTACTGTCTCAAGATTAGAGATCTCAGAAATCACAGGACGATTAATTTTAGAAATCACAGGTGAACCTAGACCAAAAAGGTCACATCAGAAAACACCTATAAACCAAAAAGGATCTTGGCCTTCTATACCGGGAAAAGGTCCAGTTGGAGATCTAGAATACACAACAATTAAGTCTCCAAAAGAGTCTGCTCGCATATAACGTCTCTCAAAATCGGGGTTAAGTCTAAAGTCCTCTCGAGTGTTTGTAATGCGAAAGCATTCTAGAGAATCAATGAGTTCCACTTGTGGTGTGGTGACGACTGGGACTTCACTCTGCCAAGGAGAGCCTCTAGGTGTGCTTGTGGGCAAGGGTTGTGAACCTTCCAGATGCTCTGGAGATAAACCCTGCATTCTACGTGAACGATGTGGAGGAGATATTGTAAACGAGTGACAAACTTCATGAACAAAATTCTATAGTCAATCTTCGAGAAACAAACAACACGCGCTAGTAAATAAAATCTAGGAAGTAACACCAAGAAAACAAGACCTTCTAATTTCGAAGCCACTAGTTGGTGATGAAATCCAATGTCGCAACAATGAGACAAGAAGAGGCTAGGCTAGGGTGGAAAAGTTATGCTGACGACCTGCTTAACGGACTTACACCCTGGTGCAAGCTCCCACACATAATCGTGGGTATACCCTC
>JASDQU010207401.1:6452-28268 GCA_032191745.1 Picea mariana
TTTAAATATAAATATAACTCGCCAAGAGACAGTGGCAGACTAGATATGTGTGAATGTTTGATTTGATGAGCCTTTTTATAAAGGGTCAATGTATGTATTTTATGTTATTAATATAAAATGGATAAGTTTTACATAACTGCAGAAAGGGGGGTTTTCCAAAATAGACCATGGATGCTATGAGAGAGATGGTGAGGGGAACCATAAATGGTTGAGATGACCCCCACACCAAACCAGTAGCTTACTAGAACTAATGGCTTAGATACAGAACAATTCTTTGACCCATCAATTGATTACCAGTCAGAGTGATAGATGGAAGAGTCGTCCTGAAGAGTTAATGAAGAGATGGGGCAGAGTACCCATATGCAAGACTTCCAGACTTGACCACGAGCTAGGGATTCAGACCCATGCAACCTTTATAAGGAAGGAAAAAAAGAGGTAATTTGTGGGAAGAGGAAAGAGAGAGAGAAAGCAGATATGTGAAGAGAGTAGATTTGAAAGAGAAGTCTCAAGAAGAGAAAAAGAGTGGTTACAACTCTTGGGTTCGAGGAAGAATTGGCTAATAAGCTTGTTCTGTGCGCAATAAGTTCTAGGTAGGGTTTTTCGTTACAATTTGATACCTCCTTCACCTCCCCCATCATCTCCTTCCTCTTCTGGAGGATATTCCTCTGACGAAGGCAATTCCCCTTCTCATCCTTCCACACCCACTACCCCAATGGAAAATCAGAACAACCCTGCTAGACCCTGGCTTGATCAGAATGCCGTAGATGTACCTGAAGCTCAACACCCTTTGCCAAAGCATCCGGAGAAATGGCTTCCCAAGTTTGACCCTGACTCAAAACAGATCACTGAAGATCACATTAAAAAATTTATGTTAGCCATAAGACTCCGCAATGTCGAACATGAAGACGTTGTTTGTAGGTTGTTCCCTTATACTTTTGAGGGAAATGCATCCACATGGTACTTTGCCCAACAACCCCATACCATCGTGTCTTGGGAAAAGTTTGGGTTGTTCTTTTTGGAAAAATTCGGAGACGGTAAGCCTCTAGAAGTCCTAGTCATGGATCTTTCTAGCTTAAGAATGAACCCAAAAGAAAAAGTTAAAGACTTTAATAAAATATTCTTAACACTTAAAAACCAAATCCCTGCAAATTCTATGTCTTTTGAAAGTCTTATAATAGCATACTACACTAAAGCTTTGCATCAGAGTATAGCTATTTGGGTCAAACAATCTAAGAAGGCCACGTTGTTAGAAACCTTCGAGGAGGCCAGCCAGATTGAAAAATACATACTTAGTCTTAAGGACTCTACTAGCAACGAAACTGAGACTAGTTCTTCTTCCAAAAAGAAGATTGAAATCCTCCCCAGACCCACTCAAAGTAAAACACAACCTGAAAGCTCTGATTTAGAAAACTTAACTAAAGTTGTTCAAAAACTATCAAATCAAGTTATAGACTTAAAAAGGTCGACCGAAGAAGCTTCTTCGAGTAAAGGGCCCTACAAACCTCATTTCCGAAATCCTTTTCCCACCAACCAACCTAACCCAACGATCGAAGGCCTAAATCTAGAAATCCTACAATGCGCCCTTCAAACAATTCTAGAAGCCCAAGATAACTTGATGCCTCCTGAGATTCCTGAGGAGGTAGTTGAACAAGAGACAGTACAAGAATAAGAGTCTTCTCCAAACATTTTTGGACACTTCTCGAATAGCATCTTTCAAGCTAACTTCGAGACAGTACACCCCTACAATACCAGGAGTAAGACAACAAACAAACCTTCTTCCGAAAACACTACAACTTCGCCTCCAAAGCAATCTAAATCAGTTGAAATTAAACAGAGTAATGTGAACCCCAACTTAGATTATGATGTTAATGAAGATCTTAAAAAGTTAAGTGCAAAAAAGTTAAGTGCAAGTTAGATTATGATGTTGTTACAAAAAATGTTGCAAAATATCTCTGAGAACGACAAAAATGGTAATTCTAATGGTAACAAGGTTGTGAAAAACAGAGCTCCCCAGAAGACTTCCACTAAAAACAATCTTGATCCTCAAGATAAAGGAAGCCTTCCTGTAAATAATGTAAATAATGTAGATAAAGTAGCCGTAGAAACTGCGAGTAAAAAGCCGCAAGCTACTACTCTTAGTACTCGCAAAAATGTACCTCCATTTCTATTAACTTTCGATATCTTTAACAGAAATGTGCACAATTGTATGGTAGACTTAGGGGCATCATCCAATGTGATGCCTTGGTCTGTTTGCCAGAAGATTAACATTGAAGTTGAACCCTCGACTTTAAAAATCATACAACTTGATCGGACAAATGTCAAAGTTATAGGCGAACTAAAGAATGTGCTTATTAGATTATCGTCTAACCCCAAGGTTCATCAAGTTATTGATATAATTGTTGTGGATATTCTAGAAGTGTATGGTCTGTTTTTAAGAAGGGACTGGTCGAAACAACTGCATGGTTATTTTGCGACAGATTGGTCTCATCTATGGCTTCCAGAAAACGACAAGACTAATAAAATCAAAGTAAATCGTGAGCGCTACCTTAAGTTCACAGTCACAGATTTCAACGATCCTAATGAACCGTATACACCTTCTACTGATTCACCTGAAGTACAAGGGATGGACACCTTCTTCGGCAATTTCATGGCCAAGGCTTCACCTATCACCAATCCACAACAACAGTCCGAGATTGTAGCATATATGCAACCGACATCTTCGACGCAACGATCCCATGTACTCGATGAAAATCAAATTTGGTCTCTGTATTTCGACGGGTCAAAGTTCAAAGAAGGAGCCGGAGGAAGCTGCGTTATTATCGATCTGGCAGGTAACAAAACATTGATAGCATGTAGGTTGGAATTTGAATGTACTAACAATACTGCATAATATGAGGCTTTATTGCAAGGTCTCAGAAAATCTTCTGATATGAACATTCAAAATTTAACCGTCTTTGGCGACTCTAAAATAGTGGTTAGACAGGTAAGAGATTATATCCACTGTTTGTCTCTGCATCTCAAAAGCTACCAGTCTGAGGTATGGAATTTAATGAATAGATTTTCCGCTTTCAATATAAATTCTATCCCTAGATTGAATAACTATGAAGAAGATCTATTAGCTAATGTAGCTTCTAAACTTCTTCCTGTAGAAGGCTTGTCCCCAGATGCATTCTCCGTTGAGCTGCTTTTCCGTCCATTTGTTCCTGAAAACATCATGAACTGGAGAGTATTTGACAATGATCAACATATTTTTAACTTTCTGCACATGGAAGAAACTTTTCAAGGCGCGGTGATAAACGAACACACACACGACGACAATTTGCGCGATTTCACGGTAATACTAGATCCGAGAACTCCTGAATCTTCATCGGATATGGCAAACTCGATCCCTAAATATGTAATTAGATTAGAGAAGTTTTATGATTTTCAAGATAAATTTAAAAAGACGGTCAACTGTAAAACCAATAGTTCCTCGTTATCTTATGAAAAAGTAAACTTAGGAACTAATGAAAATCCTCAGTGCATTAATCTAGGGTTGGGATGTTCTTAACAAGAAAAAGTTGCATTCATTAAATTGTTCAAAGAATTTAAAGATGTTTTTGCATGGACGTATGATGACCTCAAAACTTTCGACCCTAACATCATAAAACATGTCATTCCGATGAAGCCCCAAACCTTACCCTTTCAACAAAAACTGAGGAAAATGCACCCCAAACTCGAATCGACCGTTCAAAAATAATTGAATAAACTTCTAAATACTAAGATAATTTTTCCTGTTAGGCACACTCAATGGGTTTCCAACCTTGTCCCAGTCCGGAAGAAAAATAGGGAAATCCGACTCTGTTTCGATTTCCAAAACCTTAATAGAGCGTCTGATAAAGACAACTATCCTATCCCACCAATGGAATAGATCCTTCAACAAGTATCTAGTTTCGAGAGGCTATCCTTACTAGATGGTTTCTCTGGGTACAACCAATTCCTGATGTCTCCACTAGACCAACTAAAAACTACCTTCCGTACCCCACGGGGCACTTATGCTTATTGTAAAATGCCTTTTGGATTGATTAGTGCTGGAGCCACTTTTCAGAGAGCAATGAACATTGCTTTCCGAGGCTTAATAAATCAGTCTGTCGTAGCTTACTTAGATGATATGACTGTATTTTCTAAAAACAAAAACAATCATCTATCTTACTTACGAGCCATCCTACTGTGATGTCGTAAATATGACATCTCTTTAAATCCGAAAAAATCCATCTTTGCAGTAGAAAAGGGTAAACTCTTGGGATTCATTGTGTCTAGTGAAGGGATGATTATTGACCCCAAAAGGACTCAAGTTATCACAAAACTTCCTCCTCCTACATCCAAAAAATATATGCAGTCTTTCTTAAGCCATATTAACTTCGTAAGAAGATTCGTCCCCAGCTTCTCTGAAATGGTCAGACCCTTTCAGAACTTGATTAAGAAAGACACCCAATATCACTGGGGACCCCTAGAAAACCAATATTTTAATGTAATAAAGAAGGCCATAATAGACGCTCCGTCTCTCATGAGCCCATATTTTTCTCAAGACTTTACACTCTACACTTTTCCTTCTGACCGTTCCTATGCCGTCGTCCTAACCCAAAAGAATACCGAAAACAACGAAGTACCCATTGCCTTTATGAGCTCTGCTTTGAAAGACGCTGAACTTAATTACCCAGCGGTATATCGACAAGCCTACGCTATTTTCAAAGAAGTTAAGCACTTTCGGTCATATCTTTTGAAGTCAAGGACGAAATTCATTGTCCCCTACCCAGCTGTGAGGAACCTGTTAGTGCAGAAGGAACTAGGAGAAAAGAGAGCCAATTGGGTCACCTCCTTGTAGGAGTATGAATTAGAAATCACCCCAGCTCAGATAATGAGATACCAAGGGTTATGCAAGTTATTCTTTGATTTAGCAGCAGGACAGCAAGAAGAAAGCGATACGTCAAACCTAGGACAAAGCGATCAAAGTTTAATCTGTTGCGCAGAAAACCCTGTTAGTTCTTGGTACGACGATATCAGATTATGTCTTGAACATGGGTCAGCCCCCATCACCTTGACCCCTCCAAAATAAGAGCGCTGAGACTAAAGTCTGCCTCCTTTCATTTGGTTAATGGTGTTCTGTTTAGTCAAAGTTTTGACAGCGTACTGATGCGTTGTCTTGAAAAAGACGAAGCAGAAAAAATCTTGCTAGAGTTGCATGATGGAGAATTTGGTGGTCATTTTGGTGGTGACACCACTACTCATAAGGTTTTAAGAGCCAGTTATTACTGGCCCATTATTTTTAGAAACGCCCATGCCTTGTGTCGAAAATGTATAATCTGTCAGAAACCATCAGGGTGGTTACAAAAACCAGCCTTTCCTTTGCATCCCGTTTCAGTAGATTCTCCTTTTCAGTAGTGGGGCCTTGATATCATAGGTCCAATAAACCCTCCATCCTCGCAACAACACAATTTTATTGTGACAACCACAGATTACTTTACTTGATGGTCTGAAGCTGCTGCACTAAGAACTATCAACACCGGTCAGGTAATTTCCTTTCTAAATTCGAATATTATCACTCGTTTCGGTATCCCTGACTGTTTGGTTTTCGATAATGCTTCTTACTTTTCCTCTCTTGAGATGAGCGATTTCTCTTTGGAAAAAGGAATTAAGATGAAGTATTCTGCTAGCCATTACCCCCAGGGCAACAGATTGGCAGAATCAACAAACAAGAAGTTGATCAAAATCATCAAGAGAACGGTGGTTGAAAATCACAAGAATTGGCACAATGCGCTGCTAAACGCGTTGTGGGCTGATAGGGTAATGCCAAAAGCTGCTATAGGTAACTCCCCCTTTTTTCTCGTTTATGGAAGAGAAGCAATTCTTCCACCTCACATTCTTCTTCCTTCGCTTCAGTTGTCATACAAAGTCCAAGAAGAAGATTGCCCCACTTTGGAAAACCGAATTAACGCTTTGATGAAGTTAGAATAGGTAAGAGCCCAAGGTAAACGTAAGTTAGATCAACATCAAAAATTGGTTAAAAGTTGGTTCGATTCCAACTCTACTTCTGATAGGAATTTTGAAGTAGGTGATCTTCTCTTGAAGTGGGACAAACCGCATGAGGGAAAGGGAGAGCACACAAAATTTCAAAACTTGTGGCTTGGACCGTTTTTAATTGCTGAAAAGTTGGGTCCCAGTTCTTTTCGATTGCAGAATCTTAAAGGGCATCTTGACACCTACCCGGTGAATGGCCAAGCCCTGAAGAGATATTTTTCTTGATAAATAACCTTGTATATTATGTATATATTTTGCTTTTGTTTTCTTTTTCGTTTTCTTTTTGTTTGTGATTTTGAATTGAATTTATCAGTTGTGTCTTTGGAAATACACATACCTGTACACTGATCTATTCAGACAAAGACAATAGAAATTTCCTTTGCTGAAATAACTTCTGAACAAATTTGTACAAACATCAATGGTTTATTTCTGAAATTTATATCTATGTTGGAAAAGTCTGTTGTTTAAAAGAAGATGGCTGATTTCGATCTCTGAGTAAAGTTCGTCATGATCATCTATTATCTTTTTACGCTGTCCCTATTCCGTAAAGGAATGACTCAGAGGATGTCTCCCTGCCTTAGGAAGTTGTTTTTTGTAAATAAAACATCTCTGGATCTAAATAAAGGACAGTTCTAAAAAATCTGATGAGGTCTGAAAAAATATGTTAAAATATCATAATTTTCAGCGTCACACCGCTCAAATATATATATATGAAAAAAAAAAAAAAATTATTAATAAGAGCTGTGGGAAGTGCTTGTAAACCCGCCAGGATATTGAACAGGTCTGCTGGCAGTGGGTAAATGCATGCATGGCGCCGAGGCAACTTCGTCGCGGTACTAAACAGGCCCGCTGGCAGTGAAGCAATGTCGGGGATATGAAAATTTGCAAATAACAATCCTCTTAATGTCCTTTATTCTGATCCATAACTTCTTGGCAGGATACATATGTCAGAGTGGGTTAAATGGAAACCCTGTCGAGGCTATGGACGAGGCTATGGACGCCTGCTGGAAGCAGTGGCTATGCAAACAGTATTGGAGATTTTATCTTTAATATCGTGACTTGCTGATCTTAAGACTGTTATCAGTTTTCATCTTTTGAAACACTGCTGGAATAGTTGGTTAATGATGATGTTGATACAATTTTCTGGTTGTTATTTTTGAGTTGGAATTATCTTTGTTGTCCTAATCTGAATTTGTTTCTTTTGGCAGAGATAAATGCTTCTACTAGTGTGTCGCCATTGTTGGCAGCCAATTCACCTTTTTCTATTGTCTTATAAGCTTCCTACACCAATGTTTTGCAAACATCAATCTTTCGTCGCAATTGTTCAAATAAATGACACTTTTATTTTTGTGACATTTTCACATTTACCTTCGTTTGTTTTCACAACTGTAAGCATGAAAACTTAGTCTTTCGAAGTTGCCTAAAAATCATTATCTGAACTGTCGTTATCTCTTTTGTCGATATGCCTATTGCACTTACCTTTTAATTATCATTATCCAATTGGCAAGATCCTTTGATCGGTACTCATGCTTCGATTGATTTTGTGACTTGGTTTCATTGAGTTTGTAATGCATTGGCATTTGGATTTGCATTTTATTTGACCTACTTGACCATTGGTTTCATGAAAATACATAGGGGTTATGATTAAATCTTTTATATATGTCTTTTGATATAATGCCTATGCTCATGTTTTCATAACTATTGGCATGTTGATTATATGAAAATACATTGGCGCAAGGTTAAACATTTGGTATTGGTTTTAAATTGTATGATTGATGGTTTGAAACTTTGGCATAACGTTGATTGGGCGCGTTGGTTTATACACTTACCATTGGTTTCATTAGTTGGGCAAATGACATGATTATTGAACTATACTATAATGAGGTTGAACAACTATGAATGTCGGCGGCTGTACTATTGGCAATAACTATTTTGCATGGCAGAGATAAGCTCCACCACCTTCGCATGCTAACATTTATGCCTAGCCCTTATCCTCATTCACCTATGTTAGCCCGAATAACCCTTCGTGCACTTTTCTCCTGTGTGTGCTATGATCCAAACCATGGACTTACCGTGTGCTTGGCTCCATGGCACTAGTCGTGTCAATCGAGCCAAATGGCAGTGAAGCCTTACTGTTATTTGACAATGCTCGCAAAGACTTGGAAGAAAACGGGTGGCTCACCTTTGTACAATGATTTGAGGGTTTTAATTTAGTTGTGGCACAATAGTTCACCCTCACTTTCGATGGCTGTAGAGACAAGGTGGGTGACATACAGTTGGAAATCAATGAGAAGTTTATTAGTTCTGCTACAAGGTTACCTTCCACAGGCCAGCGTTGGTTCAAGAATTCGAAAGTGGAAGAGGTTCCATTGCCACTATTGTTCGTCTCCCGAAAGGTCACCTCTTGTGACTGAGGTATGCCCATATCTGCGCTGAAAAATTGATGGCATGATCTTTTCATAATAGTCAAACAGTTCGTGACCTGTGAAGGTTGATATGGACTCGTTTTTCTCTACCACCTGTGTTTGTTAATGAATTTTATGGGATACCCGTTGAATATGCCCTCTTACTTTCATTGTAGCCTATATAAAATGTCGAAAAGGTTTAAAAGGCAGAAGGCTGACATAAGTCTATTCCACCATGGGATTATTAAACTTATCATTGTTTATCACTTGAGTTTACATGGTGATAGCTGGAGAGAATTCATCGCTTGAAATGGTTTTGATGATACGGACCCTGTCCAGGTTGACAAGCCTATGGTGAATGAAACCAAGTCTGAGCCACATATTCCCTTCCATGTCCTACTGCCTCCTCCTAAACCCTCGACCGACCCTGATGTTGACTTACCTGACGCTATGACTGAGAATATTGAGACTTTTAAAAGACCTGTAAGAAAAAATCCCAAGGCAAACCCTACGACTTATGCTAAGGGTAAAAAGAACGCTCGGATGATTTCAAGAATGGCTAGGAATAAGCCTAAACTCTCTACTGAGTCAAAGCCTATAATCCTTAGTGAGGATTCAGACTCTGACATAGAACGTTTCCTAGCTAGTGAGTACCCTACTCACAGGGTTTATGCTCGGATCCACCTTATGATTTCGTGTCGAATCTTCCCCCTTGCCTAAAGAATAATCCTAGCTACCTTGGGATTAAATTGCATAATGAAAACCTTGGCAATGTAATCAAATCCTCACCCACACTTTTGAATCCCACACAGCCTTCCTGTGACCAATGTGATTTGTGGTTGGAACGATACTACATCGACGTTCCCCTACTCCAATCGAAAATTCAATCGCCTGAAAATCAAGTTGCAAAATCAAGTTGTAGTGTTGACCAACCAAAGAGACCAAGTTCAAGAAACTGATAGTAGGCAGAGAACCACTGGTTCCATCATATTTAAAAATGTTGAATCAGCTACAGCAGTTGTCAACTCCAAATTGTCATGATCAAGCCTTCTGCTCGTCATATAGGTATGATTTTGATATCATTTTAGTTTTTGATCAGGATTGATATAGTGATTGGAATTTGGTCTTCGAATAGCTCTGTTTACATTTTCAAATGATTCTGTCATAATGTGTTTATCCTGTACAGTGTTTTCGCTTGCTAAAAATGAATGGAATTTCGATTCAGGTTACATGATTTACCCAGCTTAGTCACTGATAGATTTTATTGGATTTAATTGATTTTCGATTGGATTTGATTTGTTTGATTGAGTTAAAATTGATGGTTTACTGTCAAGTGAATTTGTTTGTATCCAATTTAAACAGAAATTTTTTCATGCTAGATTTAGAATACGATCATGATTTGATTTCGTTATGGTTAGTATGCGGTGATCGTCGAACGATTTCAATGAGTTTGGTTGTTACATATGCTTTTTTATATAATTTTCAAAGCTGAAATACAACCCTGATCGTTTCCAATTTGGGAATAATGACTCTGTTTTCACGGAAACAATGCTCTCATTTAAGTCTGTGCAAATAATATTCACGCTCGAATCATGGAACATTTTTGATATACAATGACTATGTTAAACCCACGTTGTTTGATCTGCTTGATTGGATTTCTATTTATTTTCAGTTAGTTTGATCATTTTCATGAGCTGGATTCGCATCGTAGAAGATGCTCTGTTTGATTTTAATTTTCAAAACGAATTGATTGACTTTGTTATCACTATCGAATCCAGTTATAATTCGTTTAAAAGAAATGATTTTGATCAAGGTAAATCGATCTTGTCGGCCCATTTGGCTAATAAAAAACGATTAGATATCTATTACGAACTCTGTTACTAATTGATTGATCCTGTTACAATTTCGTTTGTGGACAGTTACGAGTCAGTTATGGTTCAACTCGCTCATGGCCTAGATCGTATGACAATACATTTATAACGATTTGAAAAGTGATCTTGTTTGGATTCGATTGTATCTCCTGTTGTTGAGGAAGCATAACAATTGCCTGCGATTTGTTTTGATTATATTAGTTTCAAATTGGATATGAAATGATTTCAAAATTGTGTGATTATGATTCTGTCCACCCGACTCTTGGCAACAAACGAAACAGAGTACACTTATCTTTGTATTCGGTTGATTGATTTTGATCCTGTTTGATTTCGAATGGTATAACAATTTCAAATTGAATGACTCGTTTTCAAATAGCTATTGGATGTTAATTGAATTTGATTCTTAAAAAGATTTTCAATCGATTTTAATGCTGATTCTGTGTCTTATTTAGACCAGCTACAGAATCACAAGATTCTGTAGTTAGTCTATGGAGTTAGATTTTTATCATTTTATTAAAAAAGGATCCTTCTAACTTGTCCATTCTTGACCCTTTTCAAGTAAATTCGAATTGCATGGGATACGTTGGATAGGCTAGGGGAATATTTGTGTGTTTTAGTTTTATTTTAGGTTCCTAGTTTAGTTAAACTTGGGATATCTGCCCAGATTTATGTAAACAGTTTTGATAACTTCCACAGGGAGGTTTTACCCTGTGGAAAACCTTTAAATACTTATTATTTTTTGTAATAAGGATCATCCTCACTTGTGGGAGAACCAGGCTATGGATTCCTAATACAAACTGAGACAGAAGTTGATGTTCTGCTACATCTTTTGCTTTCATAATATCAATTTTTTTTGTTTCAAGTTTATGCATGTCATTAGCAAATTGATTATAGACTACTTTTGCTATGATAGTCTTTTGTAGAATGATGTGATTTAATTAATATAATTTATGTCTGATTTCTTTCATTATTTTAAAATACAACAATCATTTTGTTCAGTTAATGAATGACAGATTTCTCTTCTTCATCAATTGAATTATTTCGTATAAGTCTTTGCATACGGGTTTATCTAATTGTGAAGGTTTATAAATTATAAGATTGTTTTTATTTTTATGTCTTGTTTGTCCTGTAAACAAACTTAAAGAGCACTGTAGCTATCGTTTATGAGCAGCTCCTAGATAATTCGGTGCGGTTTTCCTCCATCCGATATGCTAAAACAATCATCATACACAGGGAAAAACTGGAGCATTTCTCCAGGTCAGTTTGTGATTATTTTTGTTAATTTCTTTAGTATACTATTAGTATTTTAGTTAGTTATATTTATAATTTAGATTAGTGGTTTAGTTTAGTTAGTTTTCTGTTCATAAAATTATAAAATCAACAAAAAACATCTTTCTCTGTCTTAGGGCAGAATATTAATGAGTTTTTCAGGTTTTATTTAAATCTGTAAATTGTGGATATTGTACATTTTGTGAATAAGTTATATTTCAGTTACTAGTTAGATAGTTAATTAGTTAGAGTTAGTATAGCATTAGTTAGTAGATTGTATATTTAGAATAGTTAGATTAGTTAGTTTGTTTTAATAGTTATTTTTAGTTAGATTACTTTATTAGTTTGTTTTCTTTATTTAGTTAGATTAGTTATTGTAGATTAGTTTTCTCTTTTTCTTAGGACCTTAGATTGGCTAATGGAGCCTCTAAACTCGTCAGGGTGGTTCATTCCAAACGACTTGGGTTATCAGAGAACCCCGGACCGGTTCCACTCTCTCAGTTGACGGATGGTCGATTTCGCCCGTCAACACAAGGTTGATGAGTGACTGTGGAAGTACTTGTACAGACCTCCTTGGTATAGAGAAAACCGGTTGCCAAGATCTTGTGGGAGGAGGAGAATAATCTCCATCCTTTACTATCATTGAGAAAGAAGAAAGAGTCTCTCTCAGAGAATCATGGTCTAGATGGGTGGTGGCCAAAGATAAATCCTTTAGGAGTGGCTGTCCCTATGGTTGGGTGGAAATAGTCACCCCTTTTAGAAATCTCTTCACGGTTCCCGGTTTCTGATAAGTATATTCATACTCTATGTATTGAAATGGAAATGATGATTGAATATATATATATATATATATTTATCTGTCTATGAATAATTTCTGTATTGAGCAATTAAGGTATATATATGTAGTATCTCTCTGTGAACTCATTCTTTTGAATGGTGGTATTCTTTCCATTTATAAACTGGTCGAAGGAAACTGATGGTTGCAGTTACCCAATAGGTTGAATAGCGCCTCGCAGTTTCCTTATCCGGGACAGATAAACTTGCCCCACTGTTAAACCTTGATCCATTAAGTTAACACGAGGTAACACAAACCACAATTCAGAGGGTATTCAGGAGCCCCCTTGGACATTGGATCCATGACGAGGTAATGTGGTGATGAGAGTCATGGATCTCAGGAGTCTGTTAGGAACCCCTCATAATTGTCTGATCAAATATTAGAGGGAACCTCGTACGATATTTCGGTAGAGTCATGTTTCGGGAGAGCGGAGCAATCATGATGTCAAAACTCCTGAAGACCAGATCTGTAGAGTAACAAGGACCATATATTTAGGGACCATTCAAGATCCCCCCTAACCATTATATCTATACCATGGTCATCCTGATGCTGACCACTTCGGTAGTAAGGAGGAATTCACACCACGGATTCCCCGAATGCTAAAGTTACGAAGTAACAGAGGCCGTTGATCCAGGGGTCACGTGGACACACATTTATCATGAGATTGAAGGGATTGGAAGGATATCCGTCTGGAATGATGTGGCACAGTGATGTCATCCAGGGTGACATGGACTCACAACTCACGTTCCACATGTCACCTGGAATCATATGTCTCATAGACCCTTCGCACCCATAAACAAGTGACATCTGTGACCCACTGAATGGGCCACATGCCAACATTCCCTTGCCGAGTATCACACCTGACACTTACCACTTGGTCCATTTGGTGGGTGGAATATATGGGACCCACCTGTAGTTTCCTTTGCATCTAGTACATCACCACGTGCGAGAGTGGTCCTTTCAGGAGTCTGGGAGTTCGAGACTCCACGGGTTTGGGATGTAGTGTCGTGGGTAAGTTAAAATCCCCAAAGGGTGAAGCCACGTGGAGGGATTCTGGGATCCTTCAAGAGTTTTGGAATTTGGGACTTTCGAGGGCATGCATGCATAAAATAAAAGCGACGTTAAATGCTAAAGCATTGAATGTTGAATTATCCTCTAGCTTGTGTGTTAGATGAGGATTAAGTCTCATCATTGGTTTGGATGATGGATGGACCTTCCCTATGGGAGGTAGGAACCTAGAGATGGTACAAATGAGATGAGCCCACATGGGCACCATGTGGCCCTCAACCAATGAAAGATTAAAGGACTTCGGGAATCCATAACCTATACAGGAGAGGTTGGATTAGAGCATGGTAATAGTCGTTAGAAAGATACCTGAGAGTAGAAGAGGATGAATAATCTCAGAGATATGATTCGATATGATTTGAGTAAGAAAAAAAATGATTCTCCATCCATAGAAAGGGTACTTGGGGGTCAAGTGAGTTACAAATTGGTATCAAAACATGGTTACAATAGTTGGCCTACCTGGGCTCATGAATGAGTTGCTTAAAAATATTGTTTAGAGAAATTTTAGGGGTGAAATCCTATCTTACCCATTCTTAAGATGCTTAACTAAACCTCTACTGAAGGAAGGAATGAAACTTTCTGTTGTTGTATATGTTTTGAAAAATACAACATAAAGGATGGTGACACACCATTAATTGGGGGAGAACTCCCACAACAGAGAGGAAAAATATGATGAAAGGAGGGCAGTGGAAACCCCTCAAGACTTAGCTGAAACTGTAAGAATCCTCATGGAAAAATTACAGAGTTGTAAGGATGAAAATTAAAGGCTAATAAAAGAACAGGAAAAACAAATTGAAATCAATGAAATTATATTGCAAATCTTATCAGATATAAAAAAGAAACGACAACATGGACCAACAACCAGTCATGTGAATAGGCATCATATGAAGAAAACCCAAAGTCCACTTGAGATCTGAAAGAATGGCCCTAAAAGTGGCCACACAAGGAGGAGCACCTCAAAGAAGGCCCAACATGGAGCCAATATACACTCATCAGAATAATCTTCTAGTGAGGAAGCTGACAAATCCAAGAAATATTCTAGTAGCAAAACTAGTTCGCATTCCTAGAAGAGAGGAAGGAAGAGGAAACATTCCAAGAGTCATTGACCTGAAGAGTTCAAGAAATAAAAACCACCCATTTTCGATGCATAAATTAAGAAGGGGGAATAGGTAGAAGTTTGGATGCTTGGCTTGAAGAAATACTTCAGATTCCATGACTACTCTGAAAATTTAAAAGTTCGAATAACCATTTTTAACCTGAATGGAAATGCCTCCATTTGGTGGGAAGACCTTAGGAATGTGAAAGGAATCCATGAGAAGGAATTTTCATGGAAATATTTTGAGAAATAGTTCAATAAGAAGTACATGTGATAGAAATACTTTGATGGGAAGACCAAGGATTTCTATGAATTCAAGTTGGGACAACTCGCCATATAGGACTATACACTTGGAATAGATATCCAGGTATTAATATTTTAACCAAACATGGGAGAAAAAGGTCATGCCTCATGTATATTATGATGTTGGCTTAAAACATAATTTGATGAGCACAGGACAATTGTTACAAAAATGATACATAATCTACATGGAAGATAACCATTGTGTGATTTTAGATAGATGTCCAAGCAATCAACTTATTGCAAAAATTCAGATGACAAGCAACATATTTTTTCCATTTACATTGAAGCCATCCATGAAGAAAAATACAACACAAGTTGTCTATGACACAAAAGATGCACGGTGAGAAACATCATTTAAAGAACAAAGTGAAGAAGAAGTTAGTGCGCACAGTTTAAAAAAAAAACAATACAGTGGTGCATAGATGCAAACAACATTCCAATCTGAAGTACAAGATGAATCTTTGATATGGAATTTCATATTTGGACATTTGAAATTGGGAGGTCTAAAGCTGCTACATACAAAGGATATGGTGAAATGTTTTCCATTGATTGAAAAATGAGAAAGAATATGTGAAGGTTGTATCTTTGGAAAACAACATAGATAATTATTTCCAGTTGGCAAGTCATACAGAGAAAAAGATCCACTAGAAATTGTACATTCAGAAATTTGTGGACCAATGCAAACACCATCTATAGGAGGCTATACATATTTTCTTATATTATGGATGATTTCTCAAGGAAAAAATGGATTTATTTCTTAAAACATAAATATGACGCATTGGGTTGTTTTCACCAATTCAAATCACTTGTGGAGAATCAGAGTGGTTATTACAACAAGGTTCTAAGAACTGACAGAGGTGGTGAATATGTTTCAAGAGAATTTTAGAACTTTTGTAATCTTCATGGTATTTACAAGAAATTCACTATGCGGTATACACCATAAAAAAGTGGTGTAGCAGAGAGAAAGAATCAAACCATCATGGAAATGGCCTGTAAACATTTTTCAAATGAGTATTGGGCTGAGGAAGTAGAAAATCTAGTATACATCATGAATATATGTTCGACAAAGAGTGTGAAAAATGAAGTTTCTCAAGAAGCGTGGACATGTGTAAAGTATAATTTGGTGCACTTAATTTTTTTTGGTTGTGTTCCATAGGCACATGTTCCATATGAGTTGACAAAAGAAAATAGATAACAAAGGACAAAAATTTATATTTTTTGAGTACTCTCAAGACTCAAAAGAATACCAACTATATGAACCTATTGCAAGAATCACGATGTTCAATTTGTGGACAATGAATCATGGGATGGAAGCATAGAAAGGGAATTTAAAGTGCTTGATGCTATCCAGAAACTCGTCTTTTTTCCTAGTGCTCCCTTGTGTGGTCGTTTTCATTATGTCTCTTCCTACACAGAATATGAAGTGGTTCAAACACGAGTTATAAGTGTTATATTTTTAGTGAGCTATGGCTCATGTATTCCTTTTAATTTTTCTGTCAACAATTACTTTGAACCATAACTACTACAGCAAACCAAGATCACAAGAAGAAGATACATGCACAAGTACACAAGAAGTATCCTGGGAAACCCTTCTCTACAAGGGAAGAAAACCCAACCAACCCTTTTCTATATTCTTCAAGAGAAATACCTCCCACACCGTCACCAAAGCTAGCACACAAGAGAGTGTTGCAATTTTCATAATTTGAGACCTCAATATATGAAATCATGAGATGACATAATGTTAAGTGTGTTTCCTCAATGGGGATTCACATTTATTTATATAGGACTAGTCACATCCAATGATGTGTCTATTGGAACAATAGGGATGACCTCAATAACTCAATTTATAATTAATAATTACCATAGTAATTATCTTTTACATTAATTATTAATCACATTAAGGTGGGGTTGATGTGTACCCTTTACATTAAAATTGGGGTTACAGGCAGGTATGAATCTTGAACAATATAGAAAGGGATCTTGTACACCCACTAGTGCTCATCCACTAGGGGCACATACATAGGGACGTCATATCTCTCACTCACTACATTACACATAAGAGATATTCACACGTTCACCTGTGCTTGTCCACAAGAAATAGATCTTCTTTCCCACTGCCTCAAGAGGAGAATCATATGGATTTTTCTCATCAACTCGGCTACTCAGATAGGATAATACATCGTATTCATTTCTGTTCACATGACGATGCACCCAACACTTTGGGATTTCACACTTTCACCTTGTGCTCAGCCATAGGCACGTCTAACTCAATAGATGGCCTTTCCCACTTGATAATCATCTGTATTTCTTCTCAACTCTCGGAATGGAGGAGGTCATCTCTATGTTCTAGCTCTGTCTCAGGCAGGAACTAGGTACCCTTCTTAGGGGATTTCTCTTAGGTTTGTACGCTGATAGAAAGACTCACATAGCTGCAATGATCCACATCTCACAGGTATGTAAGCTGAAGAATGTCTCACATGGATACAATCATCAACACTCCCTCTCAACTAGGGAGGAATTCTTCATCATGCCAAGTCTCACATGGATGTACTTTGATTTTTTCTTAGATGGAGTCATCAATACTCCCTCTCAATTAGGGAGGCATTCTGCACCAAGTTAGTTTGGTGAAGATGTCTGCAATCTTCTCATGTGTAAGAAGGTACTGAATGTGTGCGATTTTTTCTTTGCATCATATCTCTGATATAAAGATATTTCATCTCATCGTATTTTGATTCATCAGAAAAACACTCCGTTCTCAAGGAGATTTATCATAGGATCCATCTCATGGTCAAGTATATTTTTCAGAAGCTTGTGAAGCCATATTGCTTCGCACAATCACTGCTATATAATATCCCTCTGTGGTACTCAAGGCCATAGAGTTTTGTTTCTTGCTGCATCAGGAAACCATGAAAAAATTCATGGTAGAATATCAACTCGATGTGCTTTTCCGGTCCATTGTACTTTCTGCTCAATTTGAATCGGCATGTCTTGCAAACTCAAGTTCACTCTAGAGGCATATATTAGGCCACATCCAACTGCGATTTGTATACATGCTTCATTGTTATCGATTGAGTCTTGTATCGGTTGACTCATGGGATGACTAAGTACATTCACTGTATAGCATGAATCAAGTCTGGTGTTAACAAGATACATCAGTGATCCAATCAACTGTGGATCAATCTTGTCCGAATCATCTTTATTTTCTTGAAATCCATCACCATGGATTTTTCATTTTGTCATACTGAGCTTCTTTAATATTCCCGTTGTATATTTTCCTTGATTTGGGAAAATTTCATCAATCCTCTGTCATACTTCTTGTCCCAAGAAGTAGTGTATCATACTCATATCCTTTATCTCGAAATCAGAAGTCAAAGATTAATTGTATCCAACATCAAGGCTTTCTGAGTAAGTTATCAAAATCAGGCTCTCGTCACCAACACTGTAATAATATAGGTTTGGATCAACAATACTTTTGCTAAAATCCAAACTCACCAAGAATCCATCCATCTGATATAGTTTTCAACTCATTGATGGTAGTATGAATAGAAGTGTATCGAGTTTACTGGATCAAGTGCCTCATCATTGAAAACTCACTTGGTTTTTGAGAAACCTCTGGCTATAGATCTTGCTTTGTATTTCTTGACACTTCTAACAGCTGCATGCTTGATCTTATAGATCCACTTTGGAAGTCATCACAAGCTTTCCTTATGGTCTCTGAACATATCAACTGGAATAATGTTTGTATCCCTTTGAACCACTGAAGGGGGAGAAGGCATTGTCGCACTGACAATCTCCATCTAAAATTATCCTTATCTTTGAAAAGATATCTTTTCTTTAAGGACAACATCTCTGCTTGTCTCAATCTATATCTGACCAAGAATGTCAATCTGGAATGTCTTTGAAGATTCATTGTTATCCTAGAAACGTATCCTTTTTCCCTGAAGGGTCTGGCTTGGATTTCTTCTCTTTGGGTCATGAAAATACACTACGTACCCAATTATCCTGAAGTGTTCAATTTAACGCTTCACTCTAGTGAGGGCTTCTTCGGGAGTTATTTTTTTCAAAGCCTGGTGAATACTCTTGTTCTAAACATATATTGTTTCATGCATGCTTTTGTCCATATAATCATAGAAGGATTATGATCATGCATTATTGCATTGATTTCCTCAATGATGGTTCTATTCTTCCTCTCTCTCAAGTATTTTTTACTCCCTCTTAGTCAAGTGGATCCCTCTGAAGGATAAACATCTTCCTTTGTTGTTAACCTTGTCTGGAACAAGAAAACAAGAGAAACCAAAACAAGAATATCCCCTAAAGGAGAATAATGAGTACATCTCTAGAATCAAAGTAATTTAAGGATTGTTGTCTCAGTTACAACATTTACTTGTAATGTAGAAAACTTTAGAAACATAGGTTAGAGGAATGAAAATTACAAAAATCAAACCTGGGGTCTTCACTTCCAGTGTGTTATTCCTATGAATGCATTGAGATCCCTCTGGATCCATGATTTCAATAAAAACAAGGGTTCCTTCCTCCTGCAATTTCTCTCATGAAAATGATAGAAATAATATATGCATACAAGTGCATACCTAAGAGTGTACACCAATGGAGGTTCTCCTTGTTTGTCTTGTAGCCATTTATAAATATACTCTGGTCTAGTAGCATCTTTATGTGTGCTTAGGAAAGAACTTAGACTTGGTCCTTTTATACCTTAGAGACTCCTTCAGATTCTAAATGTGAAAATGTCCAGTTTCTCTAGACTTGTAAGTGTATCTTCTATATATATTTCTTCTGTGAATATACTCACACTTCATTTTGCATGTCAATTGACAACAATAACTAAGTGTTGCCTTCAACAAGTTGATCCAAGGTAGTGACACAAACTAAAGTAGATATCTTGCCCTCAAGTATGAAATTACCATCCACCAAGTAGGTCTCAACATCCCATATATTAATAGTCATACCATCAAATGCAGTTGCAATTTTATTGCCACCATTGGCTAAAGAATTCATTTTTACTGGACTTTTACCAAATCTAATCAGGCCCACATAGTGACATGAGACCTCTATTTTTTTATAGCTTGCACCACTGTTGTGTCATGAAACCTTCTCACTGTTGACATAAGGAAACAATAATTTTGTAGGTATTATAGCAGTCCTTAAAATTAATGAATTTTGGCAAGCGGTCATGCTTTATAGGAAGCCTATCGTGGGGGTTTTTCTGGCTGTAGTAGCCTTGAACTTCATAAAAAATTCAAGCAATGCCTTAGTTATATGCTGCTACAAGTTCGTGGTTTTATTTCTTAGTGACTATCCTAAAAGACTAGAGTCTGCAGATGTTTTTTTCTTGTCTAGCAGGCAAAGACAATTTGGATACGTAGCTGTCCTGCCATGTTGTTCTATAAGTTCATTCGAGCTAGTAGGAGTGGCCACAGTCTGCTGAGGGGACTTGGTTATCCCTATAATTTTGAGTTTGGTCCTTTTTCTTTAGGCTACGACAACCTTTACTTCTTTCCAAAAAATATTAAGGGAGGGGTATGTTCCTTCCCTTGGGCTGCAACCTCTTTTTCCATATGACGTAGGTGTTTGATCAAGGGTGTTCGCGGTCAATCAGTCACCAGGTGAGAAAAATGGAGACCGCTCTGCATGTCCTGTTGGGTTCCTCAGGACATAACATCTATGGCAGCACGGGGTTAACAGAAAACAGAAAACAAAACCAGAATATAATCTAACTAACAGCTGAAAGCAAATAACAATTCGAAAATAAACAAAAACATCAAACATAAGAGAAGGGAGTCGTCAATGGTTCCAGGCTTGATCTATTAGTGAAACCAGAGCACACACTGAAGACAGAGATAGGGGTTCCCTCTCCCTCCAGCGGAAGGTCCTTCGGGGCCCTCAACGCAATGCTTTCCTTACAAGATGAATAGAACTGAACTGAGTGGTGAAAGAACTCTGGGTTAGGCCGCTGATGGATAGCTTGTCAAAGACTGAGCTCTGAATCATCTGGATAGCGTAACTTTGCTTTGAATTCTCTGCTAAAACAATGAGCCTTCACGACTATTTATAGAATTTTTCCAGGCGGTCATGTAACCAACTTCCGGTGTAAACACGGACCTGTTTAGGGTTCACTTAAGTCATTAATTTGCCGAATTTGCAGATCCGACCCTGATTCGAGAGTCAAATCGTCTTGGGGGCTGGTCCATAGGTGGTCGGGAGGCCGACTTAAGAAATTAATGCGTCGTATTAGCAGATGCGCGGCTTTTTGTGTGGACAGTCGCGCGTCGGGCGCGCATGCACGCGTAACACATTTTTGTCCCGCCCATGTGCGCGCGCATAAAGTTGCTGTAAAGCACCCTTCAATTTTTGGTTACTTTGCATAGTTTTTGACCCTTCTGGAATGCTGTGAACTTAATTCAGTGCCATGAATGACTTCATTGCTGTTTTGATGATGTGGAGTTCTTGTCGCCATGTGCAGACGAAATTTCAGTGATAACAGATGCCCCCTGATGGATGAGGGTAAGAGCATACGTATGGTCGAAATCCATCAATGTTTCTTCTACTGAGAATGTTGTTGTAAGGGAAAGCAATAGTGGGACCCTTCAGAGTGATCCGTTGAAGGAAAAAGGAACTAGTATCTCGACCTTCTGAGAGACGTGTATGAAAAATATATAGCTGTGTACAAACGAGGTGGGCATGCCCCATGCTCGTGTGATGTAACTCTGAAAAAAGATGACTGAAGTGTTGGTGTAGACAACTGTAGCGCCCTCAGGGGCGGTAAATGATAAAGGCAGAAGACAATTCTGCAACGGAACATACTCTGAATAATAGGCAACGATCACTATAATAAGCAGCGATGATGATGTGGGCATTGATGGCCCTACCAAGTTCAGAGGTCTTCGGCAAATGACAAAA